>JAZGTJ010001538.1:30154-52137 GCA_036877575.1 Botia almorhae | reverse complement strand
CACACACACACACACATTGTCACAAGTGCAACCGGTTCTCAGCGTGCCCTCAAGTGTGAGATATCTGTGTAGTGTTTGCTTTAAATGTTTCATCTTTAATGGGATGGTTTCAAATGATTTGGCCTTGCTCATTAGGTGTAACACAAAAGAGTCAAAGCTCTTGATTAATTGCTATGAAATAAACAGTGTGAACAGTTCCGGAGGGTGGAGTGTTAGATCACTGACTGCTTGAGTCACAGAACAACTGATTTAAATCAACAGAAAGAACAGCACAAATGTGTCCATCAGCTATTATTAATTGCTTTAGAACCAAGAGTTTATTTATTGAAACGTGAGTGTTTGTGGTTGCAACTTTAGATGGAGAGTTATATTTCAGCGGAGCAAAAGTTCTGCACATTTATTCCTGTTCTTATTGCAGTAAAACTATAAAATACAATACCTTAACGCGGGTCCTATTTTCAGTATATATTGTATTATGAAATAAGAAAAGAAATAAGGTAATGCCTAATCTAAACCTTATGACCTCATGAAATATGAGGTCAAATGGGATAACATGTTTTTTTACGGAGGTATCCTCAAGACATTTCTAATTAAATACTCATCATTAAACAGCCAGATTTGTTTAGGACTATAAAAGTTGACATTTACATATACGTTTTTTGTGTTCTTGACCTTTTGTTGCATTGCATGCGCTTCTGCATTTGGATTGCATGATTCGTATTAGTGCACTAGAACAGTGGGCTTGATCAATCAATAAATAACTTTGTTATCCAGTTCATTGACCCATACACAACAGAGTTATAGCCCAATTACACGGACATCCTAGTGGAATAAGGGTTCAGGGGGATGAATGGATTTGATTTGGCAAAACTGAATTCAGATCAGCTTTTGTGTCAAAAAGCAGGTTATCCAGCAGATGCTTATCTCTTTTCCTTACAGAATTCAATTGGTACCAGGGTAATGCATCAATTTAATTTACATTTATGACAAAAAGAAAATTGAATTCTATTTGCCAAGCTTTATCGTATTTTGTTGTTATGTCACAGTGTTTTGGACCAGCGGTTCTGTGTTTTAAACTGTTTTTTCCTCTTCTGGGCAAGTGATGTAATGTCTTGTGTACTTGAACCAAATACACGTTTTATGCCTTGAAACCATTTGGTTTTCTGTGATGCATTAAACATGGCTGTTGCAAATTCTGCTGATTTTAATATGTTGCCATAGTAACTTTATCTAGCTGGCAGATATATATGAGGTTGGTGGGGCCAGTGAAAATATTGGCCAGGCAAATACAAATTTGAGCTACTGGCCCAACTGGGTTAACAGAAATTGTTTTTGGCTGAGCCCTGGGGGTCTCCTTTTCTAGATCACCACTTAGCATTTCTACAAACTGAGCCTTTGTGTGGCTCTAGAATATTAAGGAGCGGGGCTGGACCTAAACCCACGAACATACACTGAATGTTTGAGATGCAAGGGCTCTTGTCCAAAAAGATTATCTTGTACTCCCAACATGTTGTTGTTTTCCAGTGAAGAAAGCAGACTAATATCAAATATCAGACTAATGGTCCAATTTTTTTCTGACCAGAACTTCTGCAAATATGCACTTCAAAAAGCTCCAGAACTTTTACGGCATTGATTTGTTTACATAAACTCGCCAAATTTGTACACATCTGTAGTTTTTCACAGAATCCCATTTTCAGTTTTGTGAAAGACACTGACTGGATTGTTGGGAAATCCAATGACAAGGAACCTACGCTTGACCAGCAGGTTAGTGACTAAGAGAACACAGAGCCACGTTTGGCTAGTTGGGGTGCATCTTTGTTAGCTTGTGACAATAGCAGCACTGTGCTAGACCCTGAATGGTACACAGGAACATTGAGAAATGACCCATTCACTCACTTCCAAAGGGCCCCTCCTGCTCGCCCCAGTTAAATCCCGTCCCCCCAAAACACAGCTCACCCAAAAACCTGACAGCAATCCTTCAAAACCAGTGATTCTCAACTCCTAGAGACCCACAGCACTGAACATTGGTATGTCCCCCCTATTTAACACACTTGATTAGGGGTCCGGGGCCCACCTGGGGTCCTCAACAAATTTCCAAGGGGACCTCATAAATTAATAGGACAAACAGGCATCATACCAATAAAAGGTATGTTGTCCATGTTAATCGGACATTTTGTCCTAACGAGTCGCCACGGCGATACGCAACCAGCAACAGCAGATTCTGTTTTGGAAACGTTTTTTTACTTCTGCGATGTCACAGCTGATAGGTCATGCACTGATTGACTTGTATCATATTTGAAGGGTTTATCGTAGGGTTTGTATCATATTTGTGTCATATTTACCTCAGATGTGAAAAGGCCTAAAATACAGACCTAAAGAAGATCTAAAATGTATAGCGCCATTGGTTCACATGACGAGAGTTGAAAGCATCTCTCTAAACATGCTCTCAGTCAATGCTTATCATTGTCTCTGGACTTCCTCCACCCTTCGGCCCTGTAGATGTAAATACAGGTGTTTGTATGTAAACAAATTTCTCAAATTTCCCTTAGGAACACCTCCGAAGAGTCACAAAGTTATGCCTCTCCTGCCCATAACAGGAAAACTTTGCGTGAACGCTGCCCTCAATTAATTTGGATTCTTCCACGAGAAGTTAACAGAACACTGTGTTTGTTCTCCTTCCACAGCACTTGACGTAATTGGCCATCAAAACAGGTTTTATGTAAATTCTCTTAGGGTAAGCAAACTTATTATGTAATGTATTTGGCTGTCTCATTTAGTAACAGAACGTGTACAAAATACAAATAATACATATTCGCTTTTTTACCTTTACACACACACACAATCATCACATGTCTTCAGAAATGTGTGTGGGGTATGAACTCCGGTCATACTGGGAGGCTTCAGGAATGCAGGAAGGACCCAAGCAGAATAGCTGCCAGTGACTTCCTTCTGAATTTCTTGTAAAAAAGACGCCAAGGAATCTTCTGAAACATGTCCACACACACAGGCGCACATACTTTCTCTCAAAGACACATTCTGTATGACAGCGAGTTGCAGGAAAGCGAGCGCTCGACGCTCTTGGCGGAAGTTGTGGAGTTGTCAGAACACGCACGCCCTCCAAAAGCCCCATAAACAGGCAGGGGTATTAAGATAAGGAGCAGCCAGTCTGGCTGTGTGTTTGTGTGGCTTAAACCAGGCATTCTTGTTGACAAGAATCAATATAAAGCTGTTGTCCTCTGTGAGACAAATTGACATTCACATGTAATTAAACTTAATAAAGCAGTCCCTATAGTCACCTGTCTCACCCACACATGCTACTCCAGCTAAGCACTTTTTAAAACACTCTGTACTGTTTTAATGAAGTTTTGTTAATTAAACTTTATGATTTTCTTAGTATTAGTGAAACCCACAGTTAGTACAATATTAATAGTAAGCACTCAATATACACACAGCATGCAACAGTAGTTTGTACACTTCCTGACCTGCTGCCACCTGCTGTGAGTCAGGCCAGTGCTAAGCTCTACTGACCCAATTGAATCAACTATTAAGACACAGGCACACAAAGCAGATCATGCACAAGGCCAGATTTCTGAGTTTCTTGAGCGTTCGCATATATATATACGTTTCTATTAAGCAACAGCGAAACAGCATTTTCTATTAAGAAAATGCTACTTTGAATGTTCTAGGAATGTTCCAGGACGTTGTATTAACATTAGTGCTTGGTTATTCAAACATTTTGTAACTGTTTAAAACATTCAACTTAAGAAAAACATTTTTGATATATATAAATATAACTTTTAAAATGTTACTGCAAGAACTTTTTAACATCTATAATAGAATTTTAACAGAACGTTAGCCAACATTCGGAGAACATTCCCTGTTAGCTGGGCCTGGGCTACCAAAATTTAGTTTCATAATAGAAGCCTGGAAGAAGCTTATTGATTATGGCCCAAGCAATTATGTAGTTGTGTTTACATCTGTTGGACTAAAGCAGACAGGAAGAGTCGGAGGGGAGATGGGGGAGGAGTGAGAGAGGAGCTTAGAACTGAGGAAATGTGAGGGTGGGAAATTGTTCTTTTTTGTGGACAGTGGGGTGGGAGTGTTTTGGGGGGCATTATTGACAGGCTTTGGAGCAGAGCAGCTTGAGTTCATGAGGCCTGGCCACAGTGGTGGCCATGACAACCCCCACGACTCCCTATAAGTCCCTTGGGATTGTCATCATTTGGGCAGACGAGCAGTGCTCACCCAATCTGCTTGCATTACCTCAGCACTGTCCAATTAAACAGTCACACACAAGTATTGTAAACAAAGCAAAGTATAACACACAAGGACAACAGTCTTGGAAAAACAACAATTTTATTCTGAAATGATTGCTTTTGTGACCATCTTATTTCTTTTCTTGGCTCCTGGAGGCATTTTAAATCCAAAGAAAGAACCACAGGTTAAACTCTTAAACTTAATAAACTTCTACATTTGTGGGCATTTTAATTAGAAAGAAACTCAAAAGAAGGCTACACTAGAGAAATGGCTGCTCCTTGGCTGGGTGGAGAGACAGCGAAACAGCCAATCAAAGTGGTTCGAGGGCTATAAGCTCATTTAAGTCTCCGCCCCCTGCATGCAAGTTAGCCAATCACAGTGCAGTGTCTGCAAACATATATACACACACACATACACACAAATGCACACATTCCATGATGTCTTTCTCTCCATGGGAGATTGAGACAGTAAACACAGTGGTCTGTATTACAGAAGTCAGCAGGGAAATGAAGATTAATAGTAAACCCCTAAATTAACATTGCTAGACAAATGCTCTCCATCGCTTCCAATCAGTTTGTTATTGAATGTTACCGAAGCAAATCACAGTGATGACAACTGAGCCAAAGGAGCATCCTCAATAATCTCTAATTACAGTTGTAAAAATGCCCCTGAAGAAAAAGACAATGTCATAGCACTAGCTGAGATGACAGTGAGATGATGCACAGTACAGTAGATAAATCAACCACGACCAGACTGGTGAGATGGATGAGGTATGTAAATCTGTGTTCGTCTGTGCGTGTATGTGCTTGTGTGTGAATGTGTGTATGAGATGAAGTTTTCCTCTTCCTTCTCATCCAGTTTGGATGCCCCGACCCCACGGAAAGCCCTGCCCCCCAAATCCTACTCGGCTTGGGCGTCGTAGTTGGCCCCACCAGCCTTCTTCAGCTCATTGCGGAGGTAGTCTTCCTCCAACTCCCTCGGATCACTGATCATAAACTCCTTGGCAAAGTTCTGTGTTTGGAAAGGAAGGACAGTGCATGACAACGCTGCAAGTGAAAAAGGGTTTCTTTGCATGAACGCACAGATTTGTTTACAGTGACGATAAAAATCACAATCATGTTCGTGTCTGGGTGTGTCTTATTTTCTAAGTTTGAGACTTTGCATGCAGTGGACGTCAGATTTAGGGAATGCAAAACAAACAACGTACCTGAACAATGTCTTTGACCAGCGTCTTGTCCGTGCTAATCTTGGCTCGCTGCAGTCCACTGACATTCTCACCAATCCAGGTGATCAGGGTGAACTTGGCCCGCTTGCTCATGGCATCGCCTGTCGTGAACCTCACGAAACCAAAGAGACGGTCGTCATCTGAAATCAGTGAAAAAATGGGCTTTAAAGAGAGTACTGGCTCTGAGATACAGAGGTGTGTCGCCCATTTTCTTGGCAAGACAGCAGAAAAGTCTCTGTAATGCTTTTGGTTAGTGCTGAATTTACTCATCTGGAACTGATTGGATTGTTAAAAGTGAGTTACGAAGCACATCCAGCTAACAAGAAACATTCTCAGAACGTTCTTTCAAAGTTATCAAAGACATTCTTGCAGTAACGTTCGTAGAATGCTTTTTTAACATTTTATCATCAAAGCATTATTCTTAAGTAGTTATTGGAAGGTTTTAAAAACATTAATTAAAAAATGTCTGATTAACAAGACCGAGTAAACAATTACATGTGATGTAAGATTATGAAGATTTATAAAGATTATAAACTACGAAGAGTATAAATCAATTGTGCACAATCAGACTAGAAAGTGCACTAAAACAACGGGGTTGATTTTAATGTCATAACACGTCTCTACAGCTTAGCTGAACTTTGGCTGGTAAATGACAAGGAACAGTGTGGATATGATGAACACTGTCCCTATTGTCCCCATGTTTTGAATCCACACTATTGCTTTGTTTTCATTTCCCAAGAAAGACGTCACAATACGAAAGGCGATATGTAAACGACGTGTGCGAGCGGCGGACAAGGCAGAGAAACGGAGCCTCTATGACATCATAATACACGTGATAAACAAAGTGAGGAGACATTGGGTGAGGACGAGGTTGTCCTGCTTACCAGATTGTATTGATAAGGATAATATGAGGAGAAATATTTTCTCTGCAACACCGCCGGTTTGCTCTCTTGTCACACACACACGCAGCTCAACAACTGGCCACTCGCTTCCCAAATGTACTGCACTGCACTGCAGAGGCACTGGGACGAGGTTCAAAGATACCATCAATTCTGCTTCATGGCATTTATCTCCAATAGCTGCTTACACACTGATAGCATTATGCAGCATTTACAAGTCTGTTGTAACAATCAGCTGTACGTTCCCTTGCCCTTTGATCTCCTTTACAGATCTCTGAAGCTCACTTCCCTCTAGCTATATACATACCTGCTGACCTACATACCTACACACACAGGCGCGCGCACGCACACTTTTTCACATTGTGTATGATGTACAGAGCTTAAATGAGATCCTTCCAGGACATTCCTGAAAAACAAATACCCACACAAAATCCCCTGGCACTACTTGACACTGAAATGATCTGATTTTCGGTTGTTGATTAACCAGGTTTAAGGAGGTAGGTCAGGGAATTGCGTCGGTTGTATTTAACGCTTTCATCAAAATGTTCTTCACCTGAAATGAAACCCAGCGTGAGGCAAACTGGGAAGTTAGCGATTCTCATTAGCTCTGTGTCAACACTGAGAAAACAGAAGAGTTCTCTTATTTTACTGTACTCTGACAAAACTGTCATTTCCTCAATGTGGGGGCACTTCTAGCTCGCCCTGTGTCACATTACGGAAGGACTCTCTTCCAGTCAGTCATTTGTGCTGACTTCATACGTTTTCTTCTTTCAGAGTGGCAGCTTATGATGATACAGCAAAAATAAATGTATTAAAAGTTAAACCTGTTAGATACCTCTGTGCGATGTTAACATCCACTGAACAAACGCCAGCGAAGTGCATTCATACTCATGCACCTCTCATCACATCAACCACTATACAATAATAACCCACTATCATGTCAGCCAACACTTTCTGTCTGTTTACCAGCAGAAATGTCAGATTGTTTCTCTATTTTCATTCAGTTCAGTTTCAAACGGTGGTTGGTGACCGTAAAAGTCAGCTCAAGAACTCAGGAAACACAGGAAACAACCAATGTTAAACAAATGAACTTATTTATAGCTTGATACAAGTCTTATGAGTTCCTCTTGAGTACAACATCTCTGGCCTTTTCTGGTTATATTTAAAATACACCGGTCACATGACTTTGTAGGTAAACTTTACTCCTAAAGGATGTTACAAAGTATTGTGCAGCAACATAAAAGCTTATTGTAATATACAGTTTCATGAAAGATGACATCACAGATTATCCATCATAGTGACAAGAGCCAAAGTATTTCAACACATCTACAAGTTTACATCTGCTAGCGGCTGCTCAGCCCAGTCTTCAGAGACAGAGCACCACACCCAAATCTCGGCTGTATCATGACAGCAAGAGAAGTTACAAATGAGCCTCACATTTGTTTTTAAGCAGAAGTGGAGCATCAGTTCTTTTCCATTTGAAAATAAACCGCATAATTATACACTGTAGTTCAAGAAAAGCCCATAACCACAGAAATATTTGAGTAAATATAAGGTGAAATCTAACGTCAAATGCATTTGCTACGTTTATAAATATTGTATTTATTAAAAGCCTCTTATTAAATCTACCACTGGTTTATCCCGCAGCAGCCTTGCCACCTCATCTAAGACAAATATGAAACCATATATGGTATTGTCTACCTAGGAATATGAAATACTTCCGTGTGGTCAGCCATTATGTGCAACAATGATTTTAAAGCTTAAAAATACCTTTCTATACTTTTAATATTTCCTTTTCTGTGCTTCGAATACATACTTAACAATAAACAATCAAATGAAATAATCAATGCAGGTGAACAGCTGAGATTAATCTTACCTGTACATAGACTCTTGAATTCCTCGTAGTCGGACCCGTGACCGGCTGGCACAATGGTAGATCCATCATACTTAAAAGCAGCCCTATTAAACAGCAAAAACGACAGTTAACTCTTGCTAAAAACGCTACCATGGCCGTGTCTCCAAACCTAACGAGCAGCCTACACGCACAGCATGTCTGAGCATCCCGTTCGCGATTTTAATGTCTCGAAACGCTGTCTAGGTAGGCAGCTCACTTGATTTTGAAACACAGCCTCGCAGGAACAATCAAGTCAAAATCCATCCCTACATGTTGCTATACAGAGACCATGTCCGACGCAACAGAATTACAATGGCGTTACTGTTATAAGGTATCGGAAGATTGTATGTGCTGAAACAACGTAACAAATCAAAGCGGTGCGGAGATCTGAATCTATAGCCGTCAAATCAAATTAATGCGGCTTCACTCACCAGGATATATCAGTGCCGTCGTCGCGGACCAGATTGTACGATTCTCTGCAAGCATCTTTGTCGATTCGCGTTGCCATTTCGATGTTGCAAAAGGACCAGTAATGAATCTAAACGCAGAACAAAGCCAAAAGGATCGAGAGAGAGAGATCGGAGAGTTTAGATCCCTAATGTGTGGCAGAGATGCAGACAGAAGCGGAGAAGGTGCTGGTGTGACAGGAGTGTCTCTTCCCTCAGTGGTAAAGAGTGGCAACTAATTTCACGACTCGATTCATTTCCTATTACCACTTAATGGGCGTCAGTGATATTTGTCCGTCAGGTTGCAGTTCTAGTGAACAACGGTGCGGGTCTCAGGTCCTCCTAACGGCCATTCTGGGTATTGTGCTGAATTAAGTCCACCCAGTTCTGCTACGTGTCTTTCAGCAGTTACTCTGCCATCTTGTGGATCTTTGTTCGTCTTGACGTTCATCAAGAGAACAATGCAAATCTTTAACCTGTAATATTTTGCTTGCGGGCGATAATTACAACGGGTGGATGACGCTCATCTAGCAGTCATGCTTGTTACATATTCAATTGATCATATCCCAAAATCAAGAGACAAAAGGAAATTATGTTTTTGTATTATTTTATATTATTATAAATTATATGTTGTATTCATTTTGTGATAGAATAGTGTCACATTGCCCAAACGTAATTTTAATGCATTATTTATATAGAGATACTGCTGATAACACAGTGTACAGTGCGGATGTCAGCACTGTTCAGAAACCGCATTGAAAGGTGAATAAGGAAGGACGAACTTCCAGAAAACAGCATTATGTCATTGGTCATTATGTAAAGCCATATGTTGGATTTCCATCGGCAAATAGGAGCACAAAATGCGATTATACTCAGACCCCAAGATCAAACCCTCCCACATTTCTTAAATTTATAATTTATTTATTATTTACATCGCATGTGCAATCTTAATACATATAGAGTGAGGTAAAATGGGTTAGTGTGTTAACACACTCAGCCTGATATATGTTAAGAAAGTTCTATTATTATTATTATTATTTAGGGTGCAGCCCTAAAGAGAGTAAATAGTACGTAGTGTGACTTTTATTTTGAAACAAGGTGCATATGCAGCCTGGATGTGACAGCTTCCTAACTGCAGCTTTACACAGACGTGAGCCAAATAACTTGTTAATTTGTGACGTAATGGACAGTGAGAAGCAAAATGCACACACAGAATAAAGGAATCGTCAAAGGTATGCATGCATACCCATGTCATATAAATCTTTGTTTTTATTTTACTCTCATTCATTGTACTGTTGATTGTACTACCCCTTACCCTAAAACTGCATTAATAAAGGTCATTTATGATTTAATCTGGATTTAATATGTTAACCATGTTTATACATTTATAAATATGTTACATAATATACAAATAATATTATCACATTATATACAAGCATAAATAAATCTAGCATTTGCTTTAATGAATGAATGAATTAGTCTACATAATTTATTTATAACTTGTATGATAAATGTAACATTATGATTGTGACACAGAAAACATAAGTACAGTTACTTTAAAGTATAACAAAAAACACAAATATAACATGTCAGAGGAAGTGTCTGTGATGAGCTATGATGAGCTATGTGATTAAATGTTATTTCCCTCACACTATCCAAGGTTGGGTAGCAATTTTCCTCTGTAGGGATAAAAACAATAAAGATTTTTAGCTGAAATCGTTGTCCAATTCAACGGATGCCGTGCCTTTAAGATTCACTGTATGATGTCTTTGGAGGACAAGATCTATGACACTGAGGGCAGTAATGACCACAAGGACAGCATGGAACAGTTTGATGTGTTGGGGGTGGAATCTTTCAACCCACAGACTAACTAGTGGACCAAAATTTCCCCTCTTTTGTACCCTAACAAGAAGGCCAAGTCAAGTGCAAGAAAGGTGATTTTCCAGGCAGAGTGATCAAGGGTGTGATGCTCTGATCTGTACATTAAGCTTCAGAACACTTCTATTGAGTATTGAGTACTGATTGATGTTTTCAGCAGCTGCATGAATTGTTGTAGACAGTTTCTAAATGTGTTGCTTTGATTAACATTAGTCTAATGCTGTTGGCTGCTTCTTTAAAATGGCAGGGTAGCTAAAGATACTGTTGTAATGTGTCTGTTAGTCCAGTTGAATGCAAGCAGAAAAACCCAGACTAACATTTTATTAAAACGTTAGTCGGTGAGACCATTTTACATGACTGTGTTCAGTGTGCATGCTTATGAAATGCTGAATTTAATCTTAACACAATATTTTAGCTTAATGATGTAACAATAACTAGATCTGTGAGTTCATTTTACATTTTTTATTGAAATTTACGGGCCTAAAAATATAAAAAAAATCACAGTTCAGCCATTCATAGGAGAAGAGGTAACGATCAAAACAGTCTCTTCTTTCTCCAGATCTCCAGATGTGCTTGTTCATTTTTCTAGATGGCTTTAAGTTCTTGGCCAGTGAAGGTTAACAGCATTTCACTTGAAGGGGTAGAAGGGATGAGACACCAATCTGAGGAATGACAACACAGCCCGGTTAGCTGTCGTAACTAGTTATGGTATGTCATGCATCTTTCAAGCCTTGTATTCATTTTGCACACTTTTATCCAAAGCAGCTTACAGTGCATTCAAAATATACTGTATGTGTGTTGTATGTGTACTGTATGAGCGTGCCCTGCAGCTGAACCCGTGACCTTTGCATTGCTAGCAACATGTTTAAGCAGTTGAGCTACAGGTAATAGATTTGCCTCGCAGTGGTACATTTACCTTGTAGATTTATTTGTTTTTCAAATGCTTGTATCCAAAGCAACTAACAGCTACTGTACACAGAGCACAGCACTGTCAACGTATAAGTATACATTTAAGGCACTGGTAGGATGCTGTGGATAAACGTGTCTGCTACATACAGAAGTGTATAAAGCATTTGTCGCTTTTTTCAAGTGAAAGTTACCATACCTGACAAATATGTCACACACTTGAAATGTGTTTTCTGCATGTAACCCATCCAGTGAGTAGTGAACATGCACACGACCAGAACAGTGGGCAGCAACTGGGGGAACGGACCCCTTTGAGTTACCAGTCCAGCTAGCTAACCATTATGCCACGACTGGCCCTGAATTTAAGTCCCCATCAAACGTGTCGGGTCAAGTTTTTAATGTAAATGTCACGATACTTTTTCAACACTGTGTCACACAACTCAATACATCTAAATATGGACAGGATCAGCCTGTTTTTCATCTCGTTTGGATGTCCTATGTTGAAACTGCCCACACAATAATATTTCATGCAAATGTGTCTACTAATCTTTGGCTGTGCTTTAAAAAGTCATCAGCACATGGGAAAAACAAATAGTTAGTGTTTTAAATGATGTTTTTTGTTTGTGCAATGTGACCCCAGGGTAACACCTTTCGTTGCATTGGAAACCATTGACAAGAATCTTTTGAAAGGGTTTAAGAGTTTAGTTTCAGCCAATCATGCATGTTTTTAATCAAACTCGTTTGAACCGATAATCAAGGTTTTTGTTTCACTGAGACTAAATTATTTAGGAACAGAAGATCTCCAGCAGCAGTACTGAGCAATCCTGCTTTAATTGCAGTGGAGTGATGGTACAGTATTCTTACTCTGGTATGATACAGGCCTTCCAGCCACGATTCAGAGACCTGAGAGTTTTCATGTCTTCTTCATCCAGAGTAAAATCAAAGATCTGCACCCAGACACAAAATATTCATGTATCACACTATCTGAAACCTCTCTATCGCCATCTCTGTTTGAAACATAGAATTGCAGGTTACATTACATACTTTTCGTTATGAACGGTGAAGTCAAATAAAGCCAAATATTTTTATATTTTATATAAAAAATGTTTTTATTCTGAAAATTGATGCGACAGCTCTAAATACAACGATTAATTAGCCTTTAATATAATCTGAGGTAAAATCACAAGGTCCGCTGACATCAGAAGAAATAATATTATATCTAGAAATACATGGAATATTTGGATCCGGAAATTCACCTTTGTGTTCTCCAGAATGTGGTGGGATTTTGTGCTCTTTGGGATCACGGCGATACCCCGCTCGATGTGATACCTCAAGAGAACCTGCGACACAATCAAACAACATCATAGCCAATGAAGAGGTGAGTGGATGCACAACATGTGTTACTGTTAGCAACAAACCAATGACCTGTGCAGAAGTTCGCCTGTGTTTCTTAGCAACATCCACAACCACAGGGTCCTCCAGTAACTTATGGGGATCAGTGTCTCCTCTGTGGCTGCAGATGATATCGAAGTGGAAGAATTTGTTTAATAGAACAACAACAGTAAATGTCAGATTCGATTAAATGTTAACGAACAAAACTTCAGATTTTCTCATTGGCTTTGCTGAGATTCAGATGTGACTGTCTTTAATTGAACCTACAGTTTTGGAGGTCTCCCAGGTGAACCGAATGGACTGTACGCAGTGATGGCAATGTTTTTAGACTTGCAGAAATCAATCAGATCAGACTGAACCAAGTAAGGATGAAGCTCCACCTATGGAGAAACAATCACATAATCTTGTTGGTTTTCATCTCATCCAGATGACATGTTTATGTTATATGTTATATGTTTATCTTTTGTTGCTCTTTTGCATATGTGCATCTTTTGTTGTCTAGGTTGTATAACTGGTTCAATAGGATGAGCTTCTGTTTCCTGGCTGTGAGCCGTGTCATACCTGATTGACAGCTGGTGGGATTTTGGCCACAGACAGCAGTCTCTCCAGCTGCTGGATTGAGAAGTTGGATACCCCGATGCTTTTCACCTTCCCTGTGGCTTTCAGAGCCTCCATTCCCTGCAGCGGGTGACAAAACACTGTAAAGCCCATGAAGAACGTCAGTGTAGACGCTGAAACCTGAAGCCCTGTACTTACAGAATTACCTTCCACACTTCTACATAGTCAGTGTCAGTGGTAAGAATCTTTCCATTTTCAGCTGGAAAAAGCTCATCGCCCGTTTTCTGCAGGTTATTGTAAAACAAAAAACAGTAGACCTTAAGGAATACAATATTTTGTAAAGCGTAACGCATGCACAGACTGAGAGTAGCATACATTTAATACCTTTGTGAGATACCAAACATTCCCACAAAACTATGTTGTTAAAGCTACAGTCTGTACCATTTGCCTCTCTACCGTCATCTCTTTTTAAAACGTAGAATTGCAGGTTACTTTACATACTTTTTGTTATGTATGTTGAAGTGAAATGAAGTCAAACTGATAAGTGTACACAACTATAAGTGTGCACTTTTTAGGGTGCATTTTCTTGTACCACCTTTAGTCCTACTGGAAAGTGCACTAGGTACAGGTCCAAGTACTCGAGCTGAAGGTCATGTAGAGAACTGTTTAAACACAAAGGAATGTCCCCAGGTGCATGATGGGTACACCACAGCTGCAGAAGACAAGCAGCATTATTGATGATGTTGAGTTTTTGTTTTAATTTTGATATTATCCAAGAGCTCCAACGTCACAGACTCACTTTACTGACGATGAACAGGTCCTGACGTCTGATGATGCCCTGCTGTATCTTGGCATGGATGGCTCTGCCCAGCTCGGTCTCATTTTTGTAGCTGTGGGCTGTATCAATGTGGCGATATCCAGCAGCGATCGCTGCCTCGGCTGCCCTCTGACACGTATCTGCACTTACACCCTGTTCACCATGTAGTAAAACATCAAATCAGTTCTTGTAGCGTCAGATTACACAACTATCTGTCTATCATTGCTGATCTGAATCTGTCTATGATCCAGAAAAAGTGACTCAAACAGAAACCTCAAAATTAACACTTGAAGTTACAAGGAAAGACAGAGGAGGTGTTGTCACATGATATGGGGCAAGTTGTCACAAAGGGAACCTGCCAACTTAAGGTACTTTAAACCAGAAGTGACAGCATATATTAAATATTAATATATAAATAATAGGACAAATAATATTAAATAAGAACCAATTCAAGTTAATTGGACTTGAATTTCAATGTCAAATTATGGCCCAATTTATCTGAATCCACCCCATCTGTCTGTGTGTGTGTGTGTGTGTGTGTGTTTAGTATGAAGTTATTGTGGAAATGTCATGCTACCTCTCCCTTCCATGTTCCGAATCCCAGCAGTGGCATGTGTGTGCCATCATTCAGCTCAATCTTCTTCAGTTGTGTGGAATGATCCTCCATGTGTGTGGATCTGAGGAATGAGCAGCAGGTAAGCAAACTGACTCTCCTTCCGGTCTTATTCTAATGCTTCTGTATTCAGATCTCACTCTGTAATTTCAGCAGGACTGTGGTCTCGTTATCATTGCAGTTAATCATTGAACTTGACAACGATTGTGTGTGTGTGTGTGGTGGGGGGGGGTTACTTAACCATAATTTGGGTTCAAATTTGTACTCAAAAGCAAAACCTGACAAATCAGAACCAAACATTCTCATCTCTAAAACTTCTATAAAAATATAGTAAACAAAGTTTGTGTGTGTGCGTGTGTGTGTGTGTATAGATGATTTATTTGCATTGTGCTGTATGTAAGTTTCCTGAAACCGTAGCCTGTTGGCTTTAGTGTGAAGTGACCTTAGGAACTCGACTCATGTGACTCTGCAACTTCCTTAAAATCTGTGTGAATAGGAAGTACCTTTAGAAGCCAGTACACACACATTGGTTTTCATGTTTTATGAGGACATTCCATAAATGTAATGGTTTTATACTGTACAAACTGTATATTCTATCCCCCATACAGTAAACCTAACATGACAACTTTCTGCTATTATAGATTTTCAAAATAGATCATTTTGTATGATTTATAAACTTGTTTTCTCATAAGGACCTAAACATTGTCCCCACAAGGTCATAAATTACAGATATTGCTATACTTATGTAGTAAATACCAGAACGCACACACATGTCATTCTTGTATCAAACAGCAGAGGGCAGCAGAGTAAGTCAGATATACGTTAGGTTTTGAAATCTACTCATTCCTGTATTTAGTAGGTTTACTAGTTTGTAGTAGGTTTACCAGGGGTGCTTTTATCAACCAGCAGCGTGTGGATTTCTATCTGGGAACAATGGGGGACTGTGCCAGGCAATGGTCCTGGCATGAGGGTGGCACTGTATGGCGTCTTTGGAGGGCAAAATATGTGGAACGATTTGATGTTTTGGGGGTATAGACTTTTGACCCACAGACTCAAACAGTAAGGTGGGGGTAGCAGTCTTGGATAGAAAGATCCATGTACTAGGAGGGTATAACTCTTTTTGAGGGGAACTCAAGTGTACCTTTCAGACAAGGGTCAGTGGGTCTTGGGTCCAAACCTAGCAAAGCACATTGCTGGAGCCTCTGTGTGTGTCTTGTCAGCAAACCAAAAATATTTAGGATAACACATCAGGACATGAAGAGAAAGACAAACAGAGTTCCAGCCAAGTGCATAGAAAGTGATTTTTCAGCCAGAGTGATCAAGGGTCTGGTGCACTTCCAGCTAACAGGAAACCTTCTCAGAAAAAGTTCTTTCAAATGTATCAAATAACAGTCTTGCAGTAACATTAGTAGAAGGCTTTTTTACTGATATATATCAAAACGTTATTCTTAAGTTGTTAGTGGAATGTTTTAAAAATGTTACAGAATTTTTAAAAAGTTTGAATAACGTTTTTTATACCAAGCAATATGTTTAATATGACATTTAAAAAACTGAACATTTTGAACTTTCCTAGAACATTCAAAATAACATTTTTGGTACGTCATGGAACTGTTAGGGAAACATTCTCACAACATGAAATTGTTAGCTGAGCTGGTCTTTACCTCAAGCTTAACAGCTCTTGTACTAGTATTGATCAGTGTTTTGAGGAGCTGCGTGAATTGTTGTAGACACTTTTGGAATGTGTTGGTTCGGTTATCGTAAGCCTGATGCTGCTTTTGCTTAAAAAGTACAGGGCAGCTAAAACAACTGTGATATGATAACTTTGTGCTGTTTAAGATTTTCAAAGTAGATCATTTTGTATAACTTATAATTTTGTTTCCTCATTGGGACCTAAACAATGTCCCCACAAGGTCATAAATTACAGGTATTGCTATACTTATATAGTGAATACCAGAACACACACACGTCATTCTTGTATCAAACAGCAGAGGGCAGCAGAGTAAGTCAGATATACGTGTCAGATATACAGGGTTTCAAAGTTTACTGGTTTGGATACCAAACAACTATGGAAGCAGATTAGTTTGAGGAAGTTAAAGGGGTGCTGTTTTTTGGGGGTGGTTATGTCCACTGGTCACGTATATAGTTTATGATTCATATACAAGATATATATGTCACTTTGTTGCTTTTATTTGTCAAATCTGACAGATTAAAAACACACAACAATTCCACCTGCAGCATTTATATATGAAAACGTTTCGTTACGTTTACACATGGATTAAGACATTTAAAGAAAGTGAAACTTCTTGTTAAGGTAGAGTTTTATTTAAATAGCTTGAATGCAACAACTGAACACAGAGATTAAAAATACATGAGTCATACATGTCGTGTGTTGTCATGTGGGTCATTTTGACATGTTGTGGTTGAGCATGCAAATTAAACAGATGCGCTACAAATACCTCTATTCCTAACACATCACACAATAGATATATAATAGAAAACATCATGCGGGTTACAGAGGCTTTGTGGTTTGGTCATCGGGGTTCCCAAACTTGCCACAATGTCAGTGTAAGAAAACAGAACTACAATATATAGACTAAAAAAGCCAAAAGCCTTTGANNCCTCCCCCCTCCCCTATATAATACTGACCTATACAAAAATATAAATATATAGTCTGCACACAGCGGGTTCAGTGGGTTTCCTGAAGAGGAATAAATTTGACCTGCATTCAGACCTTTGCGACGTGGAACGCACACAACTGCACTTTATTCTCTACAGTTATGTGTGCCACGTTAGTCTGACCTTTGACCTCTCTCCCTTCTGTTTTCTCTCACTGGTCCAGTTCGTTGCTGTCCTGACTGCGAGGTCGGTAATGACGCGAGCAGAACTCTCGGATGCGGCCGCACGCCTCCACCATCATCTCCTCGGGCACGGTCACCACGATTCTGAAGAAGTTCGGATACTCAAAGGCCTTCAGAAAGAAACGATACGGATGTCAGACTGGAGGTATCGAACGAAAAACCAGCCAATGAAGTGAAAAAAGCTGAAGAGATCAATTATTTACCGTGGCGGGTAAACAGAACACAGATTGTTCGGTGACCAGCCGTTCAGTGAACTCCACATCATTCTCAAATCCTGGGAAGTGTTCCATCTCAATCCCCACCTGATGATAAACCCACGCAAAATATCTGCTTTGACCTCTCACTTAGCTGTTTTACAAATAACACTAACTCACTAACTTAGTATTGACACTGTGACAAACTTTTATTAAGCAAATGGGCTTCATAGTAAATATAATGTATTATTTTAATGTCACAGTAATCTCAATCATATTGCAGGAAATCAGGCTCACCATAATGTACATCGCCCCGGATGGCATGATGGGGTTCAGTCCAGGAACAGTTGATAACTCAGAGAAACATATTTCTGAGTTTGACTTGAGGAAAGATAAGGGAGTATGTTATTGTCAGGTTTACTAGTAGTGCACACTACCTAGACTACGTTGCTACGTAGACGTGTAGTAAACAAATAGTCAAACAGATAAATAACAAGAGTAGTAAACAGTAATGAAACCTATTATAGATATGGTTTAATAAGATACTTATTAAACGTTTGCACACGTACAGGTACAAAAGAAATCCTTTGGTCCTCTTTGGAGAAAAAACATGAATTTTTCCTGTGAAGCTCTTATTACCTTTAGGAAACTGATGGTGTTTTGGTAGAACTCTGTCGGTGTGTTGTTTAAAATGCTCTCTAATGCTCCCTGGATCACAGTACACGGTCCCAAAATGCGCTGACTCAATTTAACAAGACCTTCTCGTATCTAGAGTGAATATTAGGATCATAAGATAATATTCAGAGTTACATTTGTCTTGTAATGAGGTCCTGTTCCCTTACAAAAAGACACATGGATTTCACATGTGCAAAAACGTGTGATCAGACGGACAGTGTGAGGTTTTGGAACAATTTCATGTGAATCCCCTGTAAAGCGTGTAGAATCACATATGGTGGCATGTTTTTCATATGTAAACACATGCGTTTTTACACGTGAAATACATGTGTCTTTTCTGTAAAGGTTGTGATGGTAACAGCATTACTATGTTACTGTACAGGGTATGATTATGGGTATTGTAAGATTACCATATTTATTCATTATGGTATTCACAATACGCTGTGAAGAATATGTTTTTTCCTACAGAAATATATTTATTGGTATTTTCTGTGTTTGTCTATTTTCCTGTTATGTCAAGGAAGACAAAGGTGAAAGAGCAACACTTACCTCTGGTCCGAAGATGTTGTTCCGATCATGGATGAGGATCCAGCCCATTCTCCAGCCCGGAACCAGCCAGCGCTTAGCCAGACCACCACAGGACAGGATGGGCACGTCACTGCTGAGAGGTGCCATCGCATGAAAATCACAACCAGGGAAAACCTGCAGAATGACAAAAATATAGATTTCATTCAATACTGTATAATAATGTATCTGCTCTCACATTAAACATGTTTTTTGGGGAAGTAAACAACTGTACAGTTAGCATCATGTTCCAGAAAGTGCGCTGTAAACTATTCATTGGAGGGAGAAACCAGTAAAACATGATGGAAATTTAGGAAGAGGGGAAATTGAGAAGGTTAGGGGAGTAACACAAGAATGTGAGGGAACGGGAGAATTCGTTTTTTTTGCAAGCATCCGTCTGGCTCTAATTATGCATATGGTCCTGATGTCTGGTCGATGGATCCGCCCCATCTCCTATTGGCTAAGATGCTTTAAATTGCAATGCTGGCCAGCCCCTCTTTCACGATCTCATTAATAAAAGCATACTGAGTTTTTTTGCAGTTGTTTATAACAGAGTCCAGACAGCAGGGCCACGGGGCTGCCAAATACTGCACCGTATGGAGCACAAAGACGCATCCTGTCTTAGACCAGCCTCTCGACACGTTACCTGTAGTAAAGCGAGGGCTCTGTCCATCTCCTCACCCCTCTGTCGTGCCTCTAATGCACCAGACTCACGCATGTGCTAATTACAAGCACATGCAAAGAAAACTGCACAGTCATGGTGGTGAGCTCATGTTGCTTACGGGTAAACATCGGTGTACGACCCCGACTGATTTATTGAGCTACAAACACCCCAGACTGCCTCCCACAGTCCATAGAAAGAGACACAGACATGGTCTCCGCATAGCAACACTTCTCCCGCGCTCACTGCTGTCCACAGTGGTGAACCTGTTGCCCCCGGCTCTACCTACACTTGTCCTTCATGACCCAAATCCCAGAATGCATTCTGGCTTCCATTCAATGTACACAGCTCTAATCCCTCCATTGCTGATGTGCTGTCAGTGCTGTGGAAGCCAGAGCAAACTACCCATCTTCCCTCTCTTCTGACCGTCACAAAGAATGTGCTTCACTGATAGAGCATGAGGCCCAACCACTGGGTCCAAAATCAGGCAAGAAACCCTTCAACTTAAGCCCAAGATCTAGAGGACCACATCCCTCGCCAATGACAATAAAAGTGCTTGCAGGTGAATTCTTTGGAAGGTTTGTTTCTCTCATGGAGACCAGTAGAAATCAAATGGGGATCGAATGAAAGATCTGCACTTTTGGGAAGGGCCCCTAACCACAGGTTGCTCCAGGAGGGCGATCTGTCCCTGTTACTATTGTATTGTAATGCTGTGTTTTCTGAGCTGTTTATTTCCTTGGAAATGATCCACATCGACCACAGTGCCAAAATCCAAATAGGCATGTTATTTTGAAGCTTAATGATAGTAAAATACTTCAATACCACACAATCACAAAATACATTCACTTCTGTGTTCTTTAGCAAAGTTTAAACGATCAAACTGAAAAGACTGTGGAGTTTGTTAACTGCCTGAAACCACTGAAACCACTGTCATTTTGGCTGTTTTATATGACGCCAATGGTCAAGCCTTCAAAAAAAACACCATTTCTAACTACGAGTTTTTTTACAAATCCGGAACTTCACAGGTTGTTATGATCATAAAGGGTCTATAACTGGCATGTGAGTCAGGTTAACTGTAATATTAAACTCTATAAAAACATTGTGGACCTGCTTAAAGACAATTAAATGTAGAAATTGTTGAGAAAATATAGAATTGTAAGACAGTAAACGTAACATATTTACATAATACATCGTACAAATTACATTATACATAAACAGTATAGGTGTTTGTGTTAGGTGTAAGCTCACCATGTCTCCATAGATCTCATCGGCAAGAACAGGGATGCAGTTTCTTGAAGCAACTAGATCAAACAGAATATTAGACATTGTGGGATTGTAGAAATTTGATTAGAGGTCATTAAACAGAGTTCATTATTACCTGCAAGTATCTTCTGCAGGTGCTCCCTGGTGAAGACAGAACCGCAGGGGTTGGACGGGTTGTTGACAATCAGACAGGCGGTTTTCTCATCGATCAGACTCTCCAGATGCTGAAGATCAATCTCCCAAGACTTCTCAGGCTAAAAGATGACATGAAGTTTGAGAGGAAGTCACAACTGTATTGTAGAATCTCATAGAACAGGAGAAAGGCATAAGCACTATTATGGCTTTGCTCCAGGAGGGCGATCTGTCCCTTTAAAGCTTAATGCTTCAAAATACATTATTGAAATAATTTAATAATTTAAATCACAATGCACTGATTGGTGATTTAAACCCTCTTACATTCCACAGCGGATACAGTCGTTTAAACTATACTAATAGAATTATTGCGCGATTATGTTTCTTCTAAAGTGTTTGGTAACCGTTCCTGTATGTTAAATTGAATTGCAGAAAATGCTTTTGATCCTTGTCAGGTTGTTCCCAGCCAACAGGGAATGTTTTCACAATGTTGGCTAACATTCTCGAAAAGTTCTCTCAACGTTATTAAAAACATTCTTGCAGTAAAGTTAGTAGTATATATCAAAATGTTATTTCCGAGTTAGTGAAATGTTGTAAAAACATCTCAATAACGTTAATAAAACATCTAAAAAACACGAGAGTCTCAACGTTCCTAGAAGACTCAAAATAATATTTTAACGATTTTGTTACTTAATGGAAACGTTAGGGAAAATGTTCAAGGCCTGTAAACAACCGTGTGTTTTGTGCTGTG
>JAZGTJ010001538.1:0-29659 GCA_036877575.1 Botia almorhae | reverse complement strand
GTTGACTGTTGTAGAATGACACAGCTATTCTCTCTGTCCACTCCCACTCGGCTTCTCTTTAATCCCCAGACACTCCAGAAACCCACCCCAGGCAGTTCCACATTTGGGCACGGTGACAGAGGTTCCAGGTTTGGGCATGGTATACATTTTTGCTCGTTATTGTTTATTTAATAGTCAGTTGCCGGTTTGCTTGACAAACTAGCCTTTGTTTAAGTAATCCGTACTCACCAGCAGATTGTAGAGCTTGACCTGGATGCCCATAGACACTGCCAGTGTCTTATAGAGGGAGAATCCAGGACATGGAACTAAGATATTGTCTCCTGGGTTACACAACACACTGATGGCTAATTCTATAGCCTGACTGCAGCCGCTGGCCAAGATGACATCCTACAGATGTAAACAAAATTAACAAACGTTCATTAATCGTAACTCCTCATCTGAGTAACTGAACAACTTTTTCATATATATAGTTATGAAACATGTGTACAGTCGGGCATCATTGACCCACAAAACATCAACAGTAAATAAATAAATAACAAAGTAAATAATAATCGTGACGCACGTTAGATTCCAGCGGCGCTTCAGGTCGACTGTAGAAGTTCGCCACAGCTTCTCTGCTTTTCTGATAACCTGTTTGTGTTATATACCATAATAAAGAGTTAATTTGTTATTTTTACGTAAAATAAATTATGCTGATACACATAATTTTATCTGAACACAAAAGCATTGCAGTTCGGCATTACATCAGAATAATCGCGCAGCTCCTACAAAAGACATCTTGGTGTGCATCTTACCTACTGAGGGAGCATAGCCGTTGTATTTGTACGAGTCTACGGCCTCCTTCACAGCTTGCAGAACAGTGTCATCTGTTGGCAAGTTTCCGAACACAGTGGGGTCTCCTGCAGACAAATCAAGCGTAAAACAAGCTGTAAATACGTGTAATAATTTAACATACGTTTTAATACGAGACGACGTACATGTAAGACTTACAAATAAAACAAGAAATGTGAAACATTCATAATTACGTAAACCAATCGTGCAAACTAGAAACAATTAACGCCAAAACAAATCGCAGCTAACAATTTTTTTTAATTCTGTTACGTTTTCAAAAGGTTCTACTAACAACCTAAGAATATTTTTTTCGATATATGATTTAAAAGCTAAACATGTTACTGCAAGAACGTTCTTGATAACTTTAAGAGAACGTTAGCCAATGGTGACACTGTATGTTTTAAGACATACAATAGCAACATATCTAGCTGCAGATATTACGTTTGATTAAAACAAGCTTGCGTGTTTGTGTCAATTGTAATATCGCATTATATTTTTAATCCGTTGTGTTTGTATTGTGACATATCATAACAAACAGGATATAGATATATTAATTCATAAGGTGGATATAGGCTGTTGTACAGACCACTTACCAATTGACAGAGCAATCATAGGTTTCTCAGGGTTGGGAGTGAGTTTCATCCCGTCCACTATAGCTCGGATGGGATTGAGCGTGTTTTTGGACGTATCTGACGCTCTGACGGTCCATCTCGGCTTGCGGCTCTTCAGTTTGGCTGGATTCACGTGAGTCTTCACACTTACGTGATGCACACCGTTTCCATTCATAAAGTTCCCATTGATTCCGTTGCTGTGGATGCCGTTGGTCTGAGATCCGTTCATTTTCAACACAAAAGACATTTTCTCCTTCTATTCGAGGATTATAAAAAGAGAACTGAATAAAATGCGTTCCTCGGCAAACATTTATTTGCAAAGATTATTTGCCGTAGATATTGTACATTTAGACTATATGAAAAGGCGTAAAATAATATTTATTGCTTTATCATTTCTAATGTAATTTTAGTTTTATCCTTTATAATGTTAAAAATCGTGCAAACTCTAATTGCCAAAATAATGTTTTTAGCCAACGCGAAATAAGCCCAAAGATTCAAACTATGGTGATATAAACAAATATATTTTATAAACGCAACATGACGCAACATAAATACCTTATTAAGTTGTTTTTATAAAAATCACGCTCCAGTGTCAGGGAACGGTATATGAATATATACGTATGTGAGTATATACGTGCATGGAATGATTAAGTCGGTTCACACCGGCTTTATACAGAATACCCCAAAATGGGTGTCGAACCCTGCCCATATTTTCATTGGTGCAAACTGAGGGCAGTCCAAAACTCCCCTGTTACATCATAAGTGTAAAATGTTATCGTTTTGGGGGCTGAACCTCATAAATCGCTGTGTGGAAGCTGCTGTGATCTGGTGATGCACAGGACGGATCTGAAATCCGTATCCATGCGTCAAAGCGCAGCAACCGAAGCTATGACCCTGTCAAACCATAAAACTACTGTCACCAGTGTTAATTCTATAGGTTTAGAGCCTCCTTTCATTCATTTTAACTATTACGTCACTTTCCAAACGTCAATGTGTTTTCCCATTAACCTAATTTGTCGCACCTGTCACCAGAGCGCGCTTGTCTCGTTTCTACGCACAGAAGTGAGAGGCGCAAACAGCTCATGTGACGTGGCTAAAACTGTGCCGTGTGTTTTGTTTTTGATATTGTTCTAATCGTCATTAGAATGAAAAGGGCTGCCCAGCGCCGCATCTGTATTACATAAGTTAAACTCGTGTTTTGAGGGGCCGGAGTTTCTTCATTTTATCGGTGCCAAAGCTGCAACCACTGTTATGTAAGTAAGAAATGTAGCCCGTGCACAGCTTTTGCCAGCAATCCCAAAACATGAAGTCAAAGGTATAAGGTCTTTAAATACATAATGCAATGACTGATTTCTGTAAGTAGGGCTTTAGTAACGCTGTATCTAAATGTTAATGTACTGAACGTCTTTGCAACAGCCCAGATACTAGCTTTGTCTGTTTACTCATCACCTAATATGTCAAACCCTTCTTATTATGACATGAACACCCATCACAAAGATGTTCTGATCCGCTTGTATGTGATGAAAATCACAGATCCAATAACCCTATTTGGAAAAAATCAAAGAATGTAAAGCAATAATCTGACCCGTCAGTGATTTAATTTCTCTAAACTTCCTGTCAATCCAGATGCTCAAAACTCTTTATTAAACTGATTTCACCTCCAGATATTAGTTGCTGTTTGACCTGTGCCCTGTAGAAGCATGCTATCTGATGCAACAATGACTAAGTAGTTTGCAATAACATTAGAAAAAAGGGTAAATAAACGTCAGTATGGACAGTTTGGGACGGCATTACCCTTGAACTTTAAACTCGCTCTCATGTCTTTTTTTAAACTTGGCATAAGAACCATCACGTCTACACCAAACATTAAATTAGTGATGCTTTGACAAACCTTCCAACACATCCAGACTCCTGATGTGATATCCAAACTGCACGTAATGTAGCGCAGCCAGCAGTGTGTCATACAGGTACATAGTCTTTACCTTAAAAAAAAACCTGGTCTTACATAACCCTGCAGGTCAAAGAATGTCAACATGTATTCTGGAAAGCACATCATCCAGACCTCCGATGACACGCATGTCAACAATTGAAAAGCACACAGTGTTCCACATCGGAAATCGTTACTTTACATGTCAGTGTTTCGAGTATTGAAGGGCGATTATAAAAGCTTCAGGACATCAGATCTCCGACTGATCACGGAGAACGTGACACAAATATTTTGTCCTTCAAGATACGACCGAGAAGTTTATTTGAGGTAAACATTTAGAATAACTTTCCATGAGGTAAACAGATGAGGTAAATATACAGGTAAGGGCAAAAGTTGCATTTCCCCTCAACCCCTCCCCCCAACCTAATTGTAAGTTTATTCAAACATCCAATGTAAACTGCTGAAACCGATACAAGAATAGCTTTGAGTGGCTAAGCGCGTGTGAACATGATAAATGGCACGTTCACAAATGCAAAGTGGGTCATAAGCCCATGTTACTAAACGCACCGAATCTGATATTGATAACATTATACAAACTGACAGTTCTGGTGTATTCTGCAGTTATTCACTTTTAGGGTTGTAATCCGGATCATCAGTGTCTGATGAGTCTGATTCTGAGTATGAATCAGAGTACAGAGCATTTACATCGAAAAATGCATACACCTCTTCATCAGACTCCTCTTCCTCTGAACCATCATGGCGTGAATGCGTGACTCTTGTGTATTCATCTCTGCTCAGTCTATAAAGCGACACCTGAGGCTGAAGCCACCTGGACTGCATGAGGAAGCTCTGACTCTCTAAAGAGAGTTTCACATTGTGTTCCTCAGCTCTGCTCGGCTCAGTCAAGACAACGGTAGCGACGTCGCCCGTCTCCTCTGTATTGATTTCTGGGGTGTTAAGTTCTTTTGACGATGAGGAGGATTCAAGGAGTGAGGAAGGTGTTGATGATGTGATCTGGAGGTCTGAGGGAGTAGATGGGGTGCCGCGTATCTTTGAGGACGTTGATGGTAAAATGAACTGCTGATCTGAGCACACTTCCTGGATGTAGGAAATTGAAATGTTCGTTGAGGAGGAACCCTGGTGGGACGACCCAGAGTTCTGGTGTGGAGATGCAGAGGTCTGTGTGTGTGCGTGAAGGGCTTCAGGTTGTGGTGTGTGCGATGGAAGAGATGGAGTGCTTCGGGGTGACATAGGAGAGCATTCCACCTGTACAGCCTCTCCTTCAAGTTCTTCAGAACATTCCTGGAGGATGCTTCTCATTTTTTTGCCATGTCGGGAGCACAGCTGCTCTGCACAGACAGGCTCATCTGTCTGACGTTCTGCTTCTGATTCGGTCCCTGCCTGTTTCTGATGCCACCTCCTCTCTGCTGTCTCCTCCAGCAGAGACGGACTACAGTCCGTCTGATGGATCTCAGGATCATGTGAAGCCGACATCTGCATGGATGCAATCATCAGTCCATCACCACACATCTTCACCGAACTGTTGTCAGGAAAAGCGTCGCACAAGCCCTGAGAAATCCATAACTGCTTTGAGCTGGCTTGGGAGAGTCTGTTTTCTTGAGATGGCCTGGAAACAACATGCAGGGTTCCGTGAGATGGTTGAACACCATCAGAATCCCTCTGATCTTTACACGTGTTTGAAAGGGGAGAGAGTGACACACTGTCGTCAGGGCTCAGAGTTGTTGTCACAGCTGAAAGACAGAGAACACATTGATGAATATAATGTCGCAAACGGCAAAACTGATGTGACATTTTGAGCGAAAATCTAATTTCTAACCGCAGTTTAGGAGCCTCTTCAGAACGCTGGCTGGAGAAGCATGAGAATCCCTTAAGAGTAACTTCTTTAGGATCTTCTCACCCATCCCCTGTGGAAGTGACTGCTTCAGTACCTGGACCAATTCAGAAAGATCAGATAAATAGGAATCAACAAAATGAACACTACATGCGTGCACACACACACACCTGTTCAATACGTGTAGGCTGCGACAAGGCTTTTTCCAGCTCGTCCAAATAGTGTGACAGTCTCTCCTCCAGTTTCTGTGCGTAACGTTCACCATATTGCTCCTCCAATAAATCCTGCAAAATTAAATCAATACAGATTAATTTAAGGGCTAAAATGCTAACTTTTTACCGCTACTTTTTTTGCCAGTAAACAATGTTTCAAACTAATTTTATATATATATTTTATAACAAAAAAAAATATATATATAAAATAACAAAACCAACCATACCAACTATCCCAGCTAACAGGGAATGTTTTTAGAACATAGTTTTTAATGTTTTAACATTATGTATCATATATAAAAAAATAAGTGGTTGGTCAAATTTTAAAAATTACAGATTTAAAAAATGTTTCTAGAACATTCAGCATGATGTTTTTAACCCTTTTGTTACATAATGGAAATGTTCACTAACCTGAATGTAAGACTCACGCATGCTCCTGTCTCTCGTGAGCACATGCGCGAAGGACTTGAAATCTTCTCTGTTTTTCTGCATCAGCTGCATGTGTCTGCGGCTCTATTTAAAAACATTGCATTTAAACATTACTTAAAGTACTTTATATGACAAAGATTATTTAATTTAGTTATATAATAATCTATAGAAATCAAATGCATACTCAGATATTCATTATATGGAAGCTCCCCAGCAAACAAGGAACATTCTCAGAACATTGGCTTACGTTCTCTAAAAGTTCTCTGCGTTATCAAAATGTTCTTGCAGTGACTTTAAAAGTACATTTTTAATGTTACATGTATCAAAAGTTGTTAGCGGAACGTTATAAAAAGTTACAGAAATGTTTAACAGAAACGTTCTTATAACCAATGCAATAATGTTCAAAACTCATTTTTATTAATTTAATGTTCAAAATAAATAGCGTTTGACAAAATTTCAATGTCAATGCATTCTTTACGTTGACTGTATTTTGGTGCCCTCTGGTGGCCTGAGTTTGTACCTACACATTTGTAATACTGAGTCAAGTTGTTTGAAAAAAGGCTCTCGATTTTCTCATGGATGTCGGCCGTGCTCTGGTCGTTCCACAGCATCCACATAATAACCTTAACGCAGAATACACACACCATAAACAGCCATGCCAAACATCAATATTCATTCATACTGAAGTTTCTAGTGGGTCAGCTTGCAGTCTCTTACTGAACCGTCATCAGTCAAACAAAGTCTCACCAGCGTCTGCAGACCAAACATGATCTTCATGTGCTTGATGGAGGTCACCAGTCGTGGCACAAGCAGGTAAGTGACGTCCAAAAACTTAGTCACCCTCTCAAAGTGCTTGATGTCTCTAGCCTGCACTATCCTCCAGACCTCCGCCGCCACAACGCGGATTCTACACGGCTCTTCAAGAGTCAGATGAGCCCAGTCACCTTCCAGCCATAACGGAGGACCTAGAACTAAAAACAAAAATCTTTCATTTATTCTTTTACTGTAAATGTGGTGGACATCTCCATACAATAAAACAACAATAAGAGTTCTGTTGAAATGTACATCTACCATAACTTTGAAGATTATTATGAAAATAAAACTAGACTCCAGTAACTGCATTATTACAACCAAAAGCATTGATTTCATCCTAAAGCTTATACGGTTTAAAGCTTTAATCCGTGACTTTTGCCCCTCTAGCGCCATCTCCGTTTAAAACATACAATTGCAGATTACTTTACAATTGCAGGTTACCCAAACTGACATTTTTTGGGAATTGACCCTTGCGCAATCGGCGTAAGGTGAAGCAGCCGTTTTGAACACTTCTCTCAAGAATTGATTCTTGGTCATTTTTAACAACAACAAGTTACGGACTGCGGCTTTTAAAGAACAACAATGCAAACGTAACAGTTCAGACGCATGTCCTAATTAAATTAAAGAAGTTTCTATTGTAAATAGATGGATCACCTTCAAGAACCTCCATCATCCGTTTACTCCATGCGTGCTCTATGATCCATAACGGTAAATCAGGAATCAGGTTAGAACACGCTTTCTCCAACCACAACGTCTCATTCATCACAGCCGACGCCGCACAGTCAGCCCTCAACACGGTCATGTTGTCCGAGCATCAGTGGGAAGAAACCGCGGTGTGATCGATCTGATCGATGCGGCTGAACTCATTAAAAACTCGGATAAAGTCAGACATGCCCGGGCAGGTTTAGCCGGTGGGTGTCGGAACTGGTAAAACTTTATGATAATACTGTAATTAAATAATATTTAGCATATTTTCTAAAGATATTAAGATCAATGGCATTAGCGGATATAAAGTAAGTCTCGGAGAACTAAAGCTGTTGACTTTTTAAAAAACGCTCAGCTGGGGAAGTTGGCAAAATAAAAGTTTTTATTTTAAAAATAAAAAAACAACGTAACTTCTATAAACATAAGACTACATATACAGGTAATCTTTTAAATAATATAATCGCATATTATTACAGTATGTTTGACTCTGTATTTCGAGTTAAATTAGCTTTCGGTGGAGATCGAAAGTGTTATTTGGGGTCCAATTGTTTGTGTGCAGTACAGAAATACGACGATTTCAATCTGGTCATGTATGGATCATTGTTTAATTCTGACCGTCTGTAAGGCCAAACAGTGAAATCTTACACATTATATATAACGATATAAAAGGTGGTTGTAAATATTTATTGTAGTTCAGGATCATTTATTAGCGAGTGATTCACAACTCCGGTATGATCCAGTCTTTTATTTTGAAGTGTTTTTTCCAGCTTCACAGAAAGTATGACACAGCGCCTTTTGGCGTAACGCGTGACTTTCGGTTTTGATGTGCGATTTTTCCAGACGTGAACTGTACCAAATTTCGAAATGCTTGATGACATAATTTAGACTTTATTCTGTTGATAGAGAATCTGAAAGTGTAATAACAAGGTAAGAGGATAAGAGTGTCAAGGTATTATATATATTTCAACATATTTGGTGCATTTATATATATGTGTATGTATGTATGTATGTATGTTATATATGACAAAATACTAATCTATACATATATATGTGTGTGTATATATATATATATATATATATATATATATATATANACGTATATATACAGATGTTACTGTCATACAACTGAATGGAGCATGCAGTCATACTGTAAAAGTAGCTGTTTTATACGACGTTACGTGTCTCGGTTTCTTTTAAAACAACTACTAACTTTTTTTTTCAGGGTATATTGTCATTTGTTAAAGATGCCACCACGCGTTGATGACGTAATGAAACTTTGTTGCGAACTGTCCGCAAATCAACAAATCAAAACGACAGTGAAGCAGTCTGGGAAGGGAGCAGCCGCAGCCGGTGGTCTGGCTTTCGCAGGAGGGCTATTAGGCGGTCCCGTAGGCATCGCAGTGGGCAAGTTTGCATGCATGCTTTTAGAACAGTGCACGTACAGCACCGACTAGTATACAGCACTTTGTGGCGTGATCTTACGCGCAGTTATTCTTTTTAGGTGGCGCTGTTGGCGGACTTATTGGATGTTGGATGACGAGTGGACAATTCAAACCCCTCCCTCAGGTTATCATGGAACTGACCCCAAACCAGCAACAACGGCTTTATGGTGATATTGTGGCCATCTTAGGATCAGTAACATGGACTGATGTTGCCCAGCTTACTGCTCTCGTGATGGGAAATGCTACACTGCAACAGCAGGTGACAGCTGCCCTTCTGAGCTATATTCATAAGGAACTGCAAGCTGAGGTGCGCTATGTAGACTGAGCACACTGATGTTTTCTCACTGGCATTTTAATATCATAATCAGGTGTCGTACCGGTTGTCGGTCGGAGGCTTGAGTACTGTACTTAAAATTACAATTTGGTGAAATGGTTTATATCGAACACTTGAATCTGATAAAGACTGATACATATATATTTTTACATATATTATCTCCTGGGATCATGTGCGATTTAATTTCAGGACAGGGTGATGTAGCCATTTATCGATTATGAAGTTATGTAGTTATGAATGTATACAATTGTTTTTCTTGAATGCGGACACTAATTTTATCTGATGAATAAATTTGTTGTGCTGTGAAAACTTATTTGTAACCAAGACATGCATGTGCGGAAAGAGGCCTCAGAAACAGATCTGGTTGCTTTAAAATACATATTTATTAAAGCTACGGCAAGACACATAAAGGTATATAGAGGAAACGTCCATCTTTTATCCAACAATTACAGTTTCCTCGTCAGGAAATTCGTAATACGGCACCTCCAGGTTGAGGGGTGCGGGTCCTTTTCTGATCCTTCCTGAGGCGTCGTAATGCGACCCGTGACAGGGGCAGTAGTAGCCACCGTACTCGCCCGCATTGGCGATTGGGACACAACCGAGGTGAGTGCACACACCGATGACGATGACCCAGGAGGGGTTAGTGACCCGATCTTTGTCATGCTGGGGATCCCGAAGCTCTGAGAGATCTACGCTCTGCTCGGTTGCAATCTCCTTCTCTGTTCTGTGGCGAACAAAGAGAGGCTTTCCTCTCCACTTGAAGGTCATGTTCTTCCCCTCGGGAATATCGGACAACTTGATCTCGATTTTGGACAAGGCCAGGACGTCAGCAGACGCGCTCATCGAAGATATGAACTGGGTCACGACGGTTTTGGCTGTGTACACACCTACCACCGCGGTGGATCCAGTCACCAGGTAGGAAAAGGCCTTCCTGGTATCGCTGCTGTCCTGGGAGGACTTCTTAGGATCGTTCACCTCAGCCCGCCGATAGTCAGAGAAGTCTGGGATTTTGATATCGGTGTGGGCGAGACGTGCTCCAGAACGGCCTAACGAGGAAATGAACATAAATCACGAACATCATTGCTCACACACAACTTAAAAACAGGATTTCCATGTTCCGCTACAAACTTTAAATAACACCACACTGATTTGGTCAACACGATGGATAGTGTTGACGTTTTCACAGATATGCGATGCATCCTATTTTTGCTGTTCTTTAAGAATACACAGGTAAACAACAATTGGCAAACCTCCTCAAACACTACTACAATAAACACCAGATTAACAACCCTTGGCAAATTACAGAAATTACCCTAGTCTCTCTAGGTTATAGACTCTCTAGGTTATAATGCAAGATGGTCAACCTAAAAGGCAACTTTACGGAGATCAGAGATGTCAGGAGGCTGACCAGCCTGTCAACCAACAGGGACGAGTTACGCGATCACCCTACCGCTGTGAGAAGCCGGCCCAGTAGACTTTATCAGCACGTCTCCAGTGTTAACTGCTGCGGGGACTAAAGCTTTCATCTGAGCCTGCAGGAAAGGGGACAGAGCCCCCGAACGGACGGCTAAAGAAAACATTTTAATAGCGTTTAAAAAACTTTACAGCCCGCTCGGTCACTCCGACCTTTGAAGAGAGAGCTTGTGTCTGTAAAACTCCTCCCACTGCGCGTCATAGGTGACCGAGTTATGCCTGATCGGAAAACGTACAAAAACAAATAAAGAATATAGATTTTGTTTTAACAAGATTATTAAAATGGTTCATATAACACATTATTTGATTGTTTTGGCGATTATATTTTTAAACTGTCTACCTATTACGGCCATTTTTATGTTTTTGAACAGGCACTATAAAGCGCAGTCTCTGCACTGTTGTCGGGATTCGCAGGATGGTCACCTGAAAACTAAACATGAGATTTTTTAGGCGTAAAATAGCGATTATAGTTGTTTTGGCGTACGCGATATTTTCACTGTATGCTGCATATAACGTGTTCTTTAATAAAAGGGTTATTTCTCGTGTCCATCGAGTAGTGAAAAAAGGTTCTGCGACTTTAGGTAAGAGACAGCCAAGATGTTCCTATGAATTCATTGTATGACAACAAATACAGTGTACAAACATGTGTTTGCTGCATATTGTGCGTAACATATTTGTATTCACCCAGGCGCCTTTAAATGAAATCTCATGGCTATGCACCTACACAGTTTGCGCATCTATGGTAAGCCTGACTGAAACACAGATTTGTTGAATGATTGTCCAGATAATGGAAAAGCAGGGGAGGAAGAGTGGAACCCATGGGAGGAAGAGGAGCGAGCGTACTCCGTCTTAGTCCAGAAAAATCGAGATGCCTTCAGATCATACCAAGATCGCATTGCTAACAGCAGGCCAAAAACATATAAAGTTCAGATCTGGGGAAAAGCCGCCATAGGCACGTGGATTCTTGTTTATTAAAATCATTATGATATTGTTATTAGCATATTTATAATGACATGTTGTTGGGCTGTGCAATTTGTCGACCTTACGTCTTCCCCTGTTTACATTTTTTCAGGACTTTACCTCTGGGAACATATTTTAGAGGGGCCTCTAAATCCACCTGACAAATCCAGCCAGTGGAGAGAAGGAGAGATCCAGTCAGGAAAGATTAACTTCAGGTAAACTTCCACCAATTAAAACCTAATAAAAACAGACACTATAATACACTTATAAATTCACTTTACAGGGTAATGACAACTGACCCACTCCACTGTCTCAGAATCTCCACAACATACATCCCAGCTAACTAACATATTGGCGCAGAACGTTCTCTAAAAGCTCTGTCAAAATTATTAAAACATGTTCTTGCAGTGTCGTTAGTAGAGCTTTAAAATGTTATATATCTATATATGTAAAATATTATTCATAAGTAGTTGTAATAACATTACAGAATTGAAAATGTTTTTAATAATGCTCTTATAACCGGGAAATAATGTTAATACATTTATTAAAAACCTGTATGTTCTGTCAGATAAAGACTTAACGTTTGCGTTACTTAATGGAAACGTTATGGAAATGTTCGTACAACCTACAGTTGTTAGCTGGGATTTTATTGACTCAGTTTATGATCAGCCACTCTGCTCTTACGTTCTGTTGTCAGAAAACACAGTTTTTAATCTTTGCTGTATGAATATGTGCTCAGTTTCTATACAGGGCCAGCAGTAGTGCAGGGACACGTTGCTCTCGACTCTGACAGTGTGGTGTTGGTGTTGAATGGCCGCGTGCAGCAAAAAATCTCCTACTCCATTCAGTGGCTTCAGTATGTGCAGAGCCTGGTGCAGACCAACACTGTGTCCCGAGTGGCTGTGGTTCTTCTGGGCAATGAACAGTGTAATAATGACTGGATCAGCCCTTACCTGAAGAGACACGGAGGGTTTGTGGAGCTGCTGTTCCTTGTGTATGACAGTCCCTGGGTCAATGATAAAGACATCTTCCAGTGGCCGCTTGGTGTTGCTACGTAAGATTCTGTTTTTCTGTTTCACTATAATTTTCTGGAAACACTTTACAATAAGATTGTATTTGTTAACGCCGGCTAACATGAACTAACAGTGAGCAATATTTCTAGGGGATTTATTATTATTATTTCATGTTCATTTCAGCATTTATTCATTTATTTCTGAAGTCATGTCATAACTGTTAATAGTTAATGCACAACAAACTAACACGAACAATTGCATTGGCATCAACTAACATTAATCTACATGAACAAAAATCGACATTACTCAATGTTTTTATTTCTTGTTAGCTAATGCCTTTAATAATGCAAACTAATACAACCATATTGTAAAGTGTCACCAATGTTCTCTTTCTAGAAATATCTGCCGTTTAATAGTGTTTAAAAGAGTTAATATTAATATTTATATTGTTTTAAAGCTGCAATCCATAACTTTTGCCTCTCTACCACCATCTCTGTCTAAAACTAGGTTGTCTGTCTAAAATTGCAGGTTACTTTTTACGTACATTTTACATATGCTGAAGTCAAATGAAGCCAAACTGGCATTTTCTGGAAATCAGACCTGACAGCTCAAATTATAATTTGTTATTATAAATATACCATAAAGAGATGTACTTGCTCAAAAAAATTATTTTTTAATTTTTAATGCAAAAACTTTACGATTAGAGGATTGGTTTCTCTGAACAACTTCATTTTGTTTATAATGGTTTGTTTGTAATGTGTTTGTGATCTACAGATACAGGAATTTCCCTGCAGTCACACTCAGCAGTCAGATGGTGAACTCTGCTAGGTCATACCTCTGCAACTTCCTTGGGACTGTCTACAAAAATTCCTCGAGGGAAACTCTGATGAGTGTCCTTAAGCAGAATGGAATAGAGAGAGAGTGTTTCCTGCATGTTCGAGAGAAGTAAGTATTTCCATTGATTTCTCTAACAATGCGTAGAGAACACACGTGTTGATGAAATGTATTTTAAGTCACTTTGAGTATAAAAATGCAAATGTATATTTTATAACAATGTTTTGGTCTTCTAACCATCCATTTTCCAATAATGCACTATTTGGTTTGATATTCATTTATATTTAATCATTTAGCAGATGCTTTTATCCAAAGTGACTTACGAGTGTGGAAAACAATAAACAAAACAAAAAAAAGTGCTGTGACAGGTCCCAGTTAGTCTAGCATAGTATACATAGCAAGTACACCTATATGTACACACACACACATTTATAAAGAATAGAATTAAATAGAATAGAAACAGGTAAGTGCTAGTATTGTCAAGTTTAGAAGAAAGATTTTATAAAAGTAACTAAAGAATAATAAATGTCTTAATCGCTTACACTGTACACTGTAACATAGATAGTTATGTTGTTTTTTATCATTAGTACTGTATATCCTTAAAGCTGCAGTATTGTGTACGTTTGTAAAATACTTCCTGCATGCTGTGTTATCAGGTGGCTTCCTCAGGAGACGACAGACACCTCCAGAAAATACCAGATGGCACTGGCACAAAGTGACCTCACACTGTGTCCAGTGGGAGTAAATACAGAGTGCTATCGCATCTATGAGGCCTGTGCCTATGGCTCTGTGCCTGTGGTGGAGGACGTTTTGACTCCAGGGGCCTGTTCAGCCGGCGACCGCTCCCCGCTCCGACTGCTTAAAGATTCAGGAGCGCCCTTCATCTTCATCAGGGACTGGAGGGAGCTGTCTGCCATCCTGGAGAAAGAGAGGAGCATGAGCCTGAAGGAGAAGATGGAGAGGAGGATGAGACTGCTGGAGTGGTACAACGGCTTCCGGCAGCAGATGAAGGACAAATTCACCGAGGTCTTGGAAGATGCCTTCTTCAAAGTCAGTTAGGATGAGCTCGGGGAACGTTAAAAAAACGTTAAAAAGTGATTTATAGAGATGCTATGCATTCATATATATATTTTAAAGACATTTATGTGTTTAGTTTGTATACGGTGATGTTGTACTTGTGATTGTGACCGGTTGTAATGCGTTAATGCTCTCTGTGTTTACTGTCAAGTATTATTGTCATAAAATCATGTCACTGTGAAAAATACAAAATGGCCGTCTACTGTATAGTGTATTAACTATTGATAGCCAGCTGGGTTGTACTGTAGTCATCCGAACAGTAATCTAACGGCTTATTTCTTTGATGTGTCTCACGGATGTTGTTGTTTTCAGCCTGAAGCAGTGTAGTAAAACAACATAAGTTTACTTGGAAACAGCTGGTGTTGGTTTTTTGAGCATCATTTACACTCTCCAGAATATGAATGAGCACATTATGCAGAGATATATTTTATTCTGTGTTTGTACAAACATAAATACACACACACACACACACATTTATCGTATAGCAAACCAACGCGAAAGCTAAAATGAAAGCCAAACGTTCATATCTCGGACGTTCAGGTGTAATGTTTTATATCGACCACCAGGTGTCGTACTTAACACTGCAATGCATTAACGCTGTTTCTCTGGTAAGTTAAAATGCCTTAAACTTGTCAGTGTCAGGAGTCACATTTAGTTTTTAGGATTCAGATTGTTGGCGAATCATTTAATGTCCAGCAAACTTTATATGTTTTTAAAAGTTATTTTACTAATATTAAGCCCCAATATTATCCCCAATATTATCTTAATATCTTCGTAGATAACACTAAACGACTATAGTCACATAGAACACAGTTTAATGTATATAATATGTTACGTATATGCACATGATTAATATCTGCATACTATATTATTCTTTACTTTCCAAACAATCGTTCTAAAAATTACAAAAAATGCACCGACTTCTATCTTATATATTAACATGTATTTCTAAATCTTTTCAAAATAATCGTGATAAAACCGATGAAACGCTTTTACTTTTGCCTCTTAGAAAAGTTGTCAATCTCGTCCATATTTCCGCTTCTCGCGGCCCCTCCACACACACACACACACACACACACACACACACACACACACACACACACACACACACACACAGCCCAAATCCCTCCCACTTCCAACCACTTGCTTATCCAGCTGCTCCGAGCTCAGTCAAAATCCCAAAAACTGTCCGGCGATCAGTCGCCCCAGTCCTCTATAACGTGCCATTATGCTGTCCTGTCCTTCCAGATCCGTCGGCGTGTGATTAAAGACAGCTCGGAGGGTCGGGTCGGGTCGTGTCCCGTCGGATCACATTTGCCCCAGGAAAGGGTTACAGGACTCATGCGGTTGCGCCTACAGGAAACTCTTCCCGTGGGCTCTGCGCGTTGAATTTCACTCGGAAACATTCGCACCCTCGGACGCCGAAAACCATGAACATTTGCGGCGTTTGTGTCGGGGGACTTTTTTAGCCTGAGCAACTTGGGGACATTTACTCTGGGATGCGCTAGAGAGAAAAGAAAACATCGACAAACGCGTCGCTTTGCAAACATCGTTGTAACTTAACGTCGGTCACTTTAAAAGCTCAGACACGATGTCCAATCCTGCGAGGTTCAAGAAGGATAAAGAGATCATCGTGGAGTACGAGAGTCAAGTCAAGGGTAAGACTCGCTGCTTTGAAACGTAACGCGGCAGCGCTGCAATTAAACTGTTGAATCGTTGAGGAAATCTCAGTTGGAGAGAGTAACGCACTGATTGAACATTATGAGTGAAAAACAGGGATGTCAGTCAGATAGCGTGTTGTTTTCGCAAACACCGGATCTGCTGCGAGATTAATGCACGCACTGCGTGTATATAGAGTTTGTATACAGTGATCTCAGCCTGTCTGTGCAGTTTATAGAGTAAACAGAACGGTGTAAGATGTACCGCTGTGAAATTGTTGTCGTTTTGTTTTGAGTTGATGCAGTCTTTTAATGTGTGGAAGCGGCTGTTACACTAGTGTTTATAAATAATTATGTAAATGCATTATTATTATGTTTATACTTGCTATGCATAACTCTCCCACTTAAATCTTTATGTATTTTACTTAAATTCTTCATTTTTAATGCAACGTTTTTAATCGTTTTGTTTCTTGCGCTGTATGAAGCTCCTCAGAGCTTCTGGGAACCACAATAAATATCTTGTGTGCGCGCGTGCATGTGCGTGCGCGCGCGCGCTTGTGTGTGCACACTTGGCGAATAAAGCGCATTCGGATTACTCTGAATGTGAATCAGGGTTCCCACAGTCACGGAAAACCTGCAAACGTAAGAGAATTCAAATGTGTGGTTTTTAGACCTGGCAAAGTCGCGAAAATAAAATTATTCTGAATCTTTGTAGAGCGAAGCAAAAAATGAAAGCAATATTTCATTAAAAAATAAAATGATTTATTTTGAAAAGGCACTGGTTTTAAAGATACTTGATCAAGTATTATTTTAAAGAAACGTGTTACACATCTTATCTTGTCTTGGGTCACTGAAGTACAGAGCTTTAAAAAAACCTTCTCTCTTACTTGCCAGTAAGTGAAACCGGATAATCTGTTTTCCTTCTTTCTCCTGAGCATCACCATCATCATCACAGGAAGGAGGCAGTTACTGCATTGTAGTAACCATGGGGATTTGGCATCATGTCAACGGCTGAGTTCTCCAGGGCTGTTTCACACAGAAATGCCTATTATTTATGTAGAGGGAGAGAGAGAGAGAGAGAGAGAGAGGGGTACACTGGCATCATGACATGGTGTTTGTTGGAGCGGCGCTGCTCATTTGATTGGAATGTTCATCCTCTTGCTCAAATGATGACTAAGGCCTTTGATAGCACCGTGATGCATAGACTCCGTGCAGAGCGACCCATTAGCTTTTCTCTGCCAGCCAAATGGGGTTGTAGCCCTGCCTTTTCCACAACTTGTTTTAAACCTAAATCTGACTTTACGACATCTGGTGGGGTGTTAACAGTTGCGTAATGGCTGCTGTATTGTGTTTCAAAGGTTAGTTTTCATATCGCATGCAGGAGAATTAAACATTTTGCCTGTGTGATCGTTTTTATGAACTTTATCATTTGCATACTGTATGGATTTCCTACTGGCAATTTTTGCCTACTGAGCCGCTGTGTCGTCATCGTTGCTTTTCGAATGCTGTGTACTGTCACATGGTTTGTGTTGCCATCAGATTGCCGTTCTGTTTTTCTTTAACTGATCCGGGACTTTTTGCAATTCACTTCCTCTGTAAGGCTCCAGTAATGCTAAAAATGATAAGCATGGTGGTAGCTCGCAACACCAAGGTCAGAGGTTTGAATCTCATGGAATGTACATAGTTATAAAATGTATAGTCTGAGTCTATGGGTTGAGTCAAAATTGCACTGAACCCATTTATCCCCATAATCGATTGTGTTTTCTATAGTTGAGTGATTAGCGGGAGGGACCTGTATTGTCATCTGATGAAGATGAGAGGCAGATTAAGTTGTTGCCTTTTGAGGCAAGATTGACACATTGGTTTTCTCTGAAATAACCGTGTATTGTGCACAGTCACCCCCAAATGTGTATTAATACAGTAAATGGGGTCAATTTATTTAGTTGTTAACTTAAAGAGTTCCTCCTATTAGTTATCCGACACTTGATGTTGTTTACTACCAAGGTTACACTTAGTAAGTCTTTGTCGTCTCGCTTGGTTCCCACGCGCTGTCATCATGTTCCTGATCCAAAAACTTGGCAATGGTTAATCATCTTCCGCTTTACCTCTGACTCATATTGTTTGCTTTTGCATCGTCGTGAGTCACGTGCAGTTTATTTTGGAGTTATCAGGTTGGGTCTGCCAGCTTGGAATGAAAGGCGCAATAATTCCACTGGTGCTTTTTTCTTCAGCTGTGGAGCAGAAGGAGAACCCAACAGAATCTCACACACAAACCTGACCTCAGACCTGCTTTCTGTGCCGCAATGACTACATTAAAACAGTGTGGACGGACTATTTGTAAGTAACAGTCAATGGCATTGTTTTCTTTGGCCAGATGGTTCGTTTGATGTTGCAGTTGGCATTCCGTTCATGGCATCAGGTCGTGACTCACTGGAGTGACCCTGTTCGCTGCTGGCAGGGTTTGCTGTCCACAGCCTGTCATGCAAAAACATTTTCCCCTTAAGTTTTACAGCCTCTTATGCAGCTTCCCAGCAAGACCTAAATGTTGTCGTATTCACCGCAAAATTAATCGGTTGACCAAAACAATGTGTATATTTGTATTTAAATGACTTCTGGTTGCCAATCAAATGTCGTTTCATTTTAAAAGTAGGGTAGGCAATTTTGGAGCAATAGCAAGCTAGCTTTGAAAGCTTAAGATCCTCCTCTGATAGTTTGTGGAGGTATGCAAATACATTTAATAGGCAAGCAGGACATCCTATCATTGCATTCGAACGGATGGTTCTGTGCTTGCCACGATATATTTATCTATATAAATATATTTAGACAACCTTACTTGCTATCAGGATGTAAAGAGACTTTTTTAACCAGCAGAACAAAAAATGTTTCTGAAAAAATATCGCCTACTCTGCCTTTTAATGGTGTCACTTTTACTCTGTCTATGTGGCGTCAGTCTTCATCAATTATGAAGGAATTGTAAGTTCATTATCTAAAATTGTCTGAGTAATGTTTAGTGTAGCTCTTGTAGCTGTCTGTCATCGTTAGGGCTGTTCTGTTGCTTGTGTAATTTTCAGTGCTACAGTAAAATATTCTGCAATATATCTGATAAATTCTAATCAGAGGAACTATAGGGCCTCATTTTTTACCTCAAACATTTTATATATGTTGGGCATTTTGGTCACTGTTGGTGTCATTTTTGATTTGATGTTTTGCCTGATGGAATTGCTACACTAAACACAACACCTGGTCCTGTTTCAGTATGAAATGAAAGAAATAGTAGATTTTTATATTATAAAAACATTTGTGACTTTAAATTAGTTTTGAAATGATTAAAACTGTCTCTGCTTGACAGCTACGTCATCACAATTTACCGCCCCATATGTCTTGCATTGGTAACGTAGTCTCACGTTTTCAGCAGAACTACCTCACTTCCTGTTCGAGTCATCACACAGGTCCACAAATACCTACCATCTGCCCCGGCCGGGCCCTCTGCCTTTGTGCTCGATTCTAGTGCCCTAACAGTGAGTGTTCACCCTTGGTGGCGGAAGGGAGAGTGGGGGTTCTTGATACGACCATCTGTGTCCACTCTCCCTCTGTCTTGTTTGATAGACTGAGGCTGTCTCCTGCTTAGTGTTTCCAAGCATGCTGGGTCTTTCACCCACCCAATAAAATCTGCCTCTCTCCGCCCACGTGTCACGCCCTCCCGTCAACCATCCTGCACATGAGCAAAACTAGCGCGAGTCTTGGGCTGTTGTGTTTTTGTTTTTTTCAAGTAGGGCTATAAATATAGTTATAAACTGTTAAATATACAGTTAAACTTGAATGAAACTGTGCTGAATGTGTGTGAGAGATCCAGGGTGTTTCCAAGCATGTTCGTTCTGATATTGCCTGGTGTAGTGCCTCATCTTGTTTGGGCTTATTTAGAGAATCTACCCAATCATTAAAGCTGCAGACAGTAACTGTTTGCCTCTCTACCCCCATCTCCGTTCAAAACATAAAACTGCAGTTGACTTTACTTTTATCATGTATGCTGAAGTCAAATGAAGCTCACATTATGAATCATTATTATGTACTTACCATTGCGATTCGGGGTAAGGTAAGGAGACTGTTTTGAACACTTATCTGTTAGGTACTTGCTCAGTAACTCGTTGTTGTTTGTTTTTAACCTAAAACAGTTATTGATTGCAGCTTTAATTAATTTGAAATGATGATACAATATCATCATAAAAATACGATTGTACAATATGGCCTGATTGTTCTTAAGCTACTTTTTAATGTGTGTGGTCTCTATCACTCCCATGACTGAGTCGTCTTATGTCTCACATTTGAAAGACTGAAAATGTTCGGAATAAAAGCAATCCAAGGCATGATGGGAGAACAAGAAGAGAAACGTCCCCTGGGGGCCCTCCATAGGCTGCCACGGGGCCCCTTCCCATGAGGCCCTTGTTAAGATTGTAAAGACTAACCAATGTACAAAGACGGGAGTGACACAAGGCGATACCAAAGCTTCTCAGCTTTTGCCGAAAACGGCTGTGTCAGGATGTAGCATAAGGTGAGCGATTTTTTTCACAGAAGGTCCCAGAAGGTCTCAAGTCACCATCCCAGCTCCAGTTTAGCCTGATGGTTTTAATCTCTTTTAATCTTCTTCACCTAACGTGTACTCTGAAGCTGAGAAGGTTTATTTGGGTTCGAGCGGAGCGGCTCTTCAAATAGATGACTAAACGTTTTAGCTTTTTACCTCACTTGAAAGATTGTGTCCAAAAGACCATCCATTAACCGGCATTGATTTCTGCTGATCCTCTAAGCGAAGTGTTGCTTGGCGTCATCGCATCTGTTTATGTATTGGTGCTCTTTAAAGCTTTATATTAGGCAGGCTAAATGTTAATGGCCCTTATTTGATTTTTTTAATTAGATTGCATCAGCATGATGTACGCGTTATGCGGCCTGGTTTGAAACGTGCAATCAACTTTGATTTGCTTCAACGGGGCAATTATTGTCGATTAAGATAAATGGGGAGGAATTAAAACCACTCCAAAGATTCTTGCCGTTTGAACAGAGTGATAACAGTGCTTGTGTTTGCGCGTTTATTTTCAACTGAGTAATTCAATTAAGCTGAAGCTGCAATCTGTAACTTTTGCTGCTGTAACGCCGTCTCTGTTTGAAACATACAATTGCAGATTACATGTGGCATTATTTAATTCTAAGATTACCTGCTGTATAAACAAGCTACACGTACCAAAATATGCAATATAGTAGCTGGATCTTTTGCTTTCTGTGTACAGATGGACATTTCCTGCGAAATCGGACCTGACAGCTCAAATAATAAATTATTGTTTTAAACTGAACAGTGTGATTTGGGGTAAAGAGACCATGTTGAACACTGATCTGTTATGTTCTTGCTCTGATTCTTCTTTATTTGTAACCAGAAAGTTACAGATTGCAGCTTTAAGTTTAATTTTTAATTTTTGCTACTCTGCCTCTGCCGCAGATGAATATACAATGGATGTCTCTCTCTCTCTCTCTCTCTCACACACACAGATCAAAGGCTCTAATGCTTGTGTATGTGTTTCCATAGCAACCGTGCTGATTACTCTCATTGTTTATCGTCTGTTGCTCAAAGCAACCCAAGATGGCTCCTCGCAACACCTGCACGCGCTCCCCAAGGCCTCCCACTAAAGCACTTGTCCTCCCTCCGGTCGCCTTCAGTCACGATATCTTGCGCACACACACGGTTGCCTCTTTACAGATTATAGGCTGTAGTGTAGTCATTTCACGTCATGTTTTCTTATAAAGTTTTGATTTGTCATAAAACCCTGTTGCGGTTCTCGGCTCATAATGACGTTCGGTGTGTGTGATTGGATGAGGTCTACTGACTTGGCTGTTCTTGCAGTACAACTGTTATTGGCCCACAGCCCAGCATGTCTTTGTTTCTATCTACTTAAATTAATGCAATTCCAAACAATCGAATGTTTGGCTGCTGTTGTAAACGAGCAGCTTTTGTTGTGGCGGCGAGTCAGACCTGGTTTCTCGTCATCAAATATATAGTCAAAGAATAGTTGAATAGTTAAACAGTTAAGTTTAAATGAAGCTCAAGGTTGAAGGGACACAAAGTTGCGGTTCTGTTTTTTGGTGGGTTCATGTGATCTTGGCAGGGGAGGCTGTGATATTAAAGTTGCGAGACATCCCACGTTGGGTAATGTAGACCATTTCAGAAAGGCTAGCAATAACAAGCTAGCCTTGAAAGCATAAGATCCCGCCCTCCATTCAGAGTGCTCTCCAAAGCCACGCCCCCTCCACCACACGTGAACACATATACAGTTTGACAGACAGATATGACGTCCAGTCATTGCATTCGGGTGAACATTTTGTGGTTCTTTTTTTACATTGTCATTTCTCACAAGCTTTGACTGTGGGTTGTCCCCCCCACCTCATTTCTCCTGCATTCACCTTTTGAACTTTTAGGTGGGGGGGTGGGTGGGTGGAAGGTTCCAGCTCAGCCTAATCAATAGCCAAAGGCCATGCATTCAACAGAGCTTGTTGAAAAGATGTCTGGGGCCACTGGCACTGAATCGTTGGGGGTGGCGGTCTTTTGGTAGGCGGTCGCCGGGTGTGAAATGTCGCGGAAAGGCTTTCCCCAGCTTTGTCTGCTTTAAGCCTGATTGATTATCGCTTGTGACAAAGGCACATCTCTGTCCTTTATTTATGCAAGCCATACAATGCAGCGTCATTGCATCGAATTCACCAGAGCGTCCGTCCTCTACGGCATTTAATGAGACTGACTTTGCCCCCGGTTGGGTCTGTTTTTAGGGCTGATGTTGGGAATGGTTTGCTGTGGGTTCTGCCTATTTCTTCCATATGATAACGTCTTTTTGTGGTCAGGGCGTGAGCTGCTGTCAGAAAGAAAAATTCAGCAGGCCACATGCGCATGACTGCACAGCTCCAACCCCAGAGAGAGAAACTGTAGACTGAGCTGCGGTCCCATCCGCGGACTGCTAAAGAAAAGCCCATTTATTGATACGAATCTGAGCGCCGCAGTTCTTTTCGGAGTCTTCCAGCAACGGTCGCATTTGTAAAGCCTGTTATTCAGACCCCTTTTATGAAATGTAGAAAATCCTCTTTAAATCGGCCCTGTGCTGCATTAAAGTGACCTTTTAAAAGCTGCAGTCGGCAACGTTTGCCTCTTTATCGCCATCTCTCTTTGAAACAGAAGATTGCTGGTTACTTTGTTACATATGTTGAGGTCAAATGAATCCAAACTGACGTATTCTAGGCAATCTGTTATGTACGTCCTCAATAATTGATTTTTGTTTCTTTTTCAAATAAAATATTTAACGGATTTAGGCTTTAAGCCCTTAACTTAAGCACATAGGCCTTACTTAAGCCTATAAGTGTGTTGTTATAAAACAAATGCTATTTAAAAGTTTGGTGTTTATACATTTAAATAGATTTTAAAATGATCTCAGTATGTTTCAATGTTACACAGCTAATGTCCCTATTTTTTTTAAGTCATGCCTAAAGTCTAGCAGAGAGATAATGGGCGTAGAAATCTTAAGTAGATGTTTATCTCCGTTAATCTTCATAAAAATAACCATTACCACGTAATGGCTTTAAAAACGACTCGGATAGACGTCATTTTAGAGAGATTTTTCGGTGAGCATCCTGCTGAGCACACACAGTTTGTAAGAAGTCTCTTTTGAAGACTTTCTTTAGCATATGGAGAGGGATAATGGAGTAAGTTTTCTTCTTGTATAGCTCTATTATGAGCAAACGTTTCTCACTAGAGCATCTTTTACCGTAAATCTCTTGCGTTCAGATTTGTCTCATCCACCCCCTGTGCCGAGCAGCAGATGGTCTATACATTTCCATCATTGCTTTTTTTTTAAACATATTAATTTATTAACATTGCCTTCATATGAGGACCCTCAAATCCAGACTCATGTCTACAGTTGGTTACTGTATTCTATGTATTCTATAATGTTGAATGTGAATTTAAAGGTCTAAAAACAGATAAAGTGAGCACATGAAAGTAATGCAAATATTATCATTGTTTCCTCTGTGCAATCTTTACTCTCAAAGCTTTGTTTTAATTGTAGTGTTTGAGTATGTTTTTGGTTTTGTTCCAATGGTCTGGCTGGCTTGAGTCCTTCAATGAGTTTGATCTCTTAGATATGTTCAGTGTGCATCTCTCATCAACAGTCCTCACAATTGCTCCATGCAAGACTGTATGCAACAGCAATCCCCATTATTGTACAGAACAATGTAAGCTGATGTCCATTTTATACAGTCCCTCATTGAATTTGTCCCTCATCTGGTTCCTTTCTCACTGGTGTTGTATGGCCTCTGGCGTTGACAGCTGTGACTGTGGACATCCTGTGGTCGTCCTCTTGAATTATTCATCCATTAATGTTTTTGCATCAGTTTATCTCACAAAAATGCCGTCTCAGATGTAACGTGATGATTCCGTAAGAGGCGAGTCTTCTAAGGTCATGGAGATGCCGGCCTCCATTGCTTTAATCAGGTTTTCCACTCTGTGTTCTGCTGATGTCCACGTCACACTGAACCGCGCTGCGCAGCAAGGAAGTGTGAATCTCGCTGAGAAATATTTAGTTTTTGCACAGTTTGGCCTCTATGTAGGTCTTTGTTTTTCTGGTTGGGTAAAAAAGCAGCGCGTTAGCTTTGACGCACATCTCGGAAGACCTGGTTTAGTTTTCTAATGGCGTAAAGTAACGGGGCTGACAACCTCGTAACTCAAGGACACACAACAGCAAGCTGAAAATAGGCCGTGCTTGACATTAGAGCGATTCTGCTCTCACTTGAATCCACATTCGAGCACTGGATCTTTGATCCAGAAGTGAAGCTCTTGAGCGAGGCTGTGTGTGTTTGTGCGAGATGTTGCGTGGTTGCCAAGAGAGAAGTGGTTAATTTCGGGAATGCAGTTTGCGATAAATCTTCACGGGACTAATTGTGTAATAGACTGCCTGAAAGGCGAGTTATAAAGCTTAGACTAGAGGTTTTGATTGCCCAAGGATGGAGAGTTAGGAGTAAAGTGCTTATTGTTATTTGAGAAAACCGTGTTTACGTTTGGATTATTGAAACTCGGGGGGCTGGTTTTTGAAGGCTTAGTGCCGGTAAACATCTTTTCTAAAACCTTGTGTGATGCCACAGTGTCTACATGCCTGAGAGTTTGAAAAACAAAACAACAAAACCAGGTATAGGATAGACATCCTGAGGTATGGATAACAAAGATTAGGACATAAATGTTTGTCATTTTTATATCATAACTAAATATCATAATGTTAAGAGTCACACAGAGAATTCTGGAGGCACTCTTTTTTTTACCATAAATATTAAGGTAAATTGTACCAGTAACTTGAATCTGCTTGAACCAGTAACGTCTGTTTTTTCTGTGTTTGCTTGTACTGTACACTGTGCTCCTCCCCTACACAAAGGGCCTGCTCACACAGCCAGAGCCTCAACCCATTTTAATCAGTGTGGCCCATGGAAGCGCCATCGTCTCCCTGGAGGGCAGGAGATTTGTTGTGTCTAATGGGGTGTCGTTGGAATGATGAATGATCATCTGTCCGGGGACACGCGCACATGACTGCAGAGGACAGGTTTAGGTTTGACACACTGGGTGGACGGCAGCTGATAAATGACCCTCTTTAGGGTCTCACCTGCATTTGAGATGCAGGCATGTGATCATCAGGGGAATATGATGGGCAGCTCTGTCTTCTTTTGTGTTCTGCAGGACCAGAACACAAAAGAGATTTTGGGGCTGTATAAAGGGCCTGGGGGATGATTCTAGGAGATAAGGGGACATGGGCCCTTACCTGAAGATCTTACCTCCGATTAGTTAGCTCGTGAAGGTTTCCCAGATTACATTCACAATTACACTTTAGTTATTAAAGAATTGTTTTTAGTTTGATGTCTTGACTGTAGCTTTGATTTATACACAGCAGCAGTGGCTCTGGGGTTCCGGTAATATCTCGGCTCTGTTTTTCAGCTATATATCTGATACATCTTACCATAATGAAATGTGACACCATGTGAAGCAGGATGCATTAGTAGGATTTTACCTGGAGGTTTTTGTTGACTGTGGAGAGGCTACAGGTTTGAACCTGCATCTACTCTGTGTGCACCACGGCTCAATGTGTCTGTCTGGAGCATGTGCCGTAGCTGCTAGAATCCAGAAACTACAGGAATTTCCTTTGATACTGTTTTTAAGAAATCCACAACTTGAAGGTTGGTCGATACAGGTCTGAATTTCCATGTCGTGTTTTTATGACAGGTTGGTTGATTCATTTTAATGTTCATTTAGAAACATCATGTGTAGACGACAGTGCAAGAGCAAAACTATGAACATATATGGACCTATATGAAGAGCGTTTTGTAGTGAAACAGTGGGGTTTTGTTTATGGCGTGTCACTTATGGGCTCTGTACATCTGCATCTGTGTGTGTGTGTGTGTTAGGGAGAGAAACAGGCACACAACACATTGCTCTGTGGATCATATCTGCTGTCTCGTTGTCCAGCTGTGATGTGTCTGTGGTCCCAGCTGTTCTTTTGAGATAAGAAGCTTCATTCATGATCATCCAGATCTTGTTCAAAGCCCTGCCCTGTAACCTCAGACTCATACAAACTTTCCTGTTTTCCCAAACATCTCTGTGTGAGAGTCGTGCATTTTTAGGGGCTTGTTGATTGTCTGTGTGTGTGTCTGACTTTGTAAGTGCAAAACGTTACAAGGACGAAACCTAAAAGACAAGTCGCATTGAATAAGCAAGAATAATTGATGTATAATCTTTAGAAATTAATAAAACAAATGTTAATTGGCATTTTGCAAACCTGTTTGTCATAATTTGATGTGTCGTTACACCGTATTATGTTTAGTGTGGTTATGTCAATCTGGTCTAATTAAGATCAACTAGCATCCTTGTAGCTTAACCAGGTTGACCTCACCTCTTGACCTACCTCACAGACATCCAAAATAATTGGTTGTTTGAAACACTCCAGGCGTTCCCAAAGTTAACCGTCACTCTAACATTATCTGTTTGACCGTGACTAATGTTTGAATATGTTAAACTTCACTAAGCAACAATATCCCATAAGACATCCTGTTCCCAGGACGTCATGTTAACCATCCGTGTCCATATTTCAATATCCTTTGTCGGTGATTATATAGAATACAGACCTAATGTCCATTCAGTCTTTGTAGGAACTTCTTTTCAAAGTGAATGAAGCTACAGGCCAGCGATCCCCTCGTTGACATACAAGCCAGGACAATGGGAACAGACGTGAGGTAACGCTAAACGGCAGCCACAACATAATGCCTGACTTATCAATAGTCCATCTGCCAGCTCTCAGATCAGTCTTTTAGTCAACGGCGCTCCTTTACCTTTTCATTTTCAGGTAGGATTTGTTTAAGTGGGCAGGTGTGACGAATTTCCTGTTTAATTGCATTGTCGTTTTCGGAATGTGGCAGCTGCTTTCTCTGTTCCAGCAGTGGCTTGATTTGGGTGTCCGGTGTGAAACTTTTGGCCATTTTGACGACCTGTCGTAGAGGATGATAAAATGACAACGTGACCACAATTACAATTGCAATTACGTGTAAATCTTTGTCGGATTCAAAGCAGTTGAGCGGCGTCTACATTTTTCCATCCCTTGAGCTTCTCCGTGCGTTATAATCTCGGCATTATAATCAGAGGCCTGGCTTCACAGAGGCTACAGTCTCTCGCCCTGAGGGGTAGAGACTCTCTCATTTTACCTCTAATTACGTCTTTGTTACGGTGAATCCATCTCCCCAAAGCTAACATACCATGACAGATATTCCAGCACAACAGGCTCGGACTTGAATGGAAACGCAGTCCTTCTAAGGTTACCCTCCTTGGACTTGTTGAAAAGACCAGCATGTTGGAAGAGGTGCTTGTTGTTTTCCGCCGGGCTGGGAGGTGGTAGGGCATGAGATGGGACATCGCAGGCATGTCTTTAAACGCTGTTTTGGAAAGGCTAGGATAGAACAAGCACTCTCCATCTAACTCTCCATTTATAAGTATATACAGTGCATATACACTATAAAAATATATAATGGAAGTAGTATATACTATATATATATAGATAGATAGATCAATATAGATATATATTGGGAACTTTGAGAGAACATCATTATTTTCTAAGCAAAGTCACAAAATCATAGTTTTCTTTCAGATTACAAAAACGGAGGAAAAATCTAGCATAAAAGCAAATTATCATTCCTAATTAAGGCCCTTACCAGTACTTAAGCACAGATTAATCTTTCAGTGTCTTGTTTAATGCGACGTCTGTTTATTACATTCAATGCAAATGTCACTAACAGGTCCTGCGGGAGAGTTTATCATGACAATGAAGCAGGTAATAACATCAGCTAATAAGTGAGATTAATAGCGGAGAAGATTTGCTGCCCTGACAAAATGTCCGTTTTCTTGCCAGCATTGAGCATATGACGTGTCTTGCTAACCTTTAACCTATTAAAGTACAGCTTTTATTAGTCAATATCACATGTTGATTACATTAGTAATTGTTGGTGTTATATAGCACCATTGTTACTGGACATGGTTAAATAAGAGTCAGTCAGGGGAGGCAGACTTGGAGTCGTACTGTCCAGTCAGTAGAGAGATGAGTGAGGTTGTTTTATACTAGTTGAATACAGAGATTAGATTCATGGATTATCAGTGGTTCTGTGCAAAACAGGTTTAAAGCACTCACAACCTAATTTCTAGGTTTATAGTTTTCCTCTGCACCGAATGAAGAACATTTATCTCCATTATAGCATTATTTTAACTTGCTTGCAAAATATAGTTGCCTCAGCTTTGCAATAATGTGTCAGCAGGCTGAGGTTGTACAATGTTTTAAATAACAAAGTAAAAGTGAGCTGCACATTCGCTCACAGAAAGTACATAGTACTGTACTGTATGTTATCAGATGGTGATATTTTTGTGTACCATTGGAGTGAATAACTGTCATATTCATATACCATGCTATTTGCATGGTTCAAAGAATAGCGTAGTGTTACATCCCAGCTATAAAACCTCTTACTCACTATATTTAAGCCCCTCTGGTGTCAGTGTCAGGGCTGTCGGGGCAGGCCGAGTCTGTTCTGACCCGTCAGATGTGAGATTTGGTAACCTCAGGGAAATGCTAATGTTTTCTGACAGAACAATCGTATGGCCCCTTGCAGTGGACCAGCGTGACAAGCCAAATCCACTGTGACCTGTAAACCCTCGGTCTGACCACGTGTCTCCCTCAGTGCTGTCTTCCTGTCTAGATTAAAGATCAGACCAGCCGTTTGGAGAAATCATCTACCCCCCGTTGGTAGGCTGTTGACGTAGCTCTCCTACGAATTGTGTTTGAGTCTTTAAAGGCTGCATGAACCGGAAGTTGCAACCGACTTCAGTCTTCTGAGGTAATTTAAAGTGAAACAGAAAAATGGAGGGCGTGGCTTGGTTTTTCCACTGGGATG
>JAZGTJ010001537.1:2375-54297 GCA_036877575.1 Botia almorhae | reverse complement strand
GGGCACAAAAATGTACCTGCTGTTTTATCGTCAATTCCTATAGTGTAGTATAGTATAGTATAGTATAGTATAGTATAGTATAGTATAGTATAGTATAGTATAGTATAGTATAGTATTCCTTGCAGTAAGATCAGCCGTGTAGTACACATTTTAAAAGTATGGTAGAGTGTTATGGTAGTATACGTTCTTTTTGTGGGCTTATTGATAGGCTGGTTCACTATGCATGCTTCTCTTTCGGCTGTCTGCTTTTGCATGTGTTTCCTTTCTGTTCTGTGCTCGTCTTTCATTGGTTGGTGTTTGAATCTGTAAAATGCACGTGACCTGCATGTGACCTAATAAAATCTCCATTATTAATAAGAATTCTCCATCTTTAATGCGTGTGCTCGTGTGTTGTGTTAGTTTACTGTTTAAAATGCGCTTGGTTTTTTGTTCTGAGAATGCATGTATTGAAACGTGAATTAAAGCTGAATGCGTGCACGTGTGTGTATTCGTTGTTTTCTGAGGACACAAATGTGTATAATGAAATGTGTACACTTCCTGTGTCCTCATAAACCAAATGGCTTTAAAAAAACATACTAAATTGTGTTTTATTTTAATTAAACAATGACACGAGTTTTGTCTGAGGGTTAGGTTTAGGGGACAGAATATACAGTTTGTACAGTATACAACCATAGACCATGTCTATGGAGAGTCCTCATAAACCACATATGCAACTATGTGTGTGTGTGTGTAAATACTGTAGGTTTTAGGTAAGTGCTTGTAGTGTAATGTGTAGCTGTGTGTGTGTGTGTGTGTGTGTGTGTGTGTGTGTGTGTGATGCAGGACTCCAAATGGGTCGAGGAAAAGCAAAGCCTCCTTAAGATAAACCAGGAGTTCAGAGAGAAGGTACTTCCTGTGTCCTCGATCTCCAATAATACACACATACTTAAACACTAACTCTTAATGTTTATTTGTCATTGTGTTACTCTGTGTGTGTGTGTGTGTGTGTGTGTGTGTGTGTGGTAGATAGCATCGCTGGAGCAGTGTGAAATCCGATTGCGCTCCGAGATTCGAGATGCTCTGGATCAAAATGAACTACTTGAATTCCGAATTCTAGAACTGGAAGTAAGAGAATCTGTGTTTCTCTCACAGCATCAAACAGGGGCGACCAAACCTGCCTCACGTCTGCACCAGCTCCATACCTAAACCCATCTCACCCCTCACACACAAAACACGCACTGCACTGAGTTCTGTGTGTTCATGTTGCGTTGCTGTTTTCATACATCCCATTTTAAATGTATTTTTGATTTAAAAGATGTATATTTACCTCAGAATTGTTTTGTTGACGGTTGAAATGGAATAAAGTTTGTTTGAATGAAACTCCTCACCAATCTTTTGTTTTTGACTCCACCTCCTGCATGTTGTGTTTTATTTGTGTGTGATATCGTTTTTGAAATCTTTGTTTATGAAACCACGAACACATTCTGTTTTTTACATCCATGTCAAAATTTACTGTGGAAAACACGACAAAATTAGTAAAATTAACATATCATTCATACGCACATTTATGATTCTGTTTATTCTCCATATTCTGTAGTACAGAATTCTGTAATTCTTTTTATTCTGTATAAATATTATTTAAAATATGAATGTTTGAAAACAATGTTGCTATTTAAGAGCATTTTATTTTACTGAGGAAACTTTCGAAGCTACCGCTTATATTTCCTGCCGTGATGCTCACAGCTAAGAAAGCGTGCGATTTAACAGGTTATTGATTTGAAACACCTCCTTATATTAGAATAATTCATATAAAAAATTCTAGTATCACTAATAATGTCTTAGTGTATTTTACACATACGTATTAAAGCTGCCATCTGTAACTTTTATGGTTTAAATGAACCAGAATCAGTTATTAAGCAAGTACATTAGAGTTTCTAAATTTCTCTTATCTTACCCTGATTCCCAACGATAAGTTTATGTTAATGATTTATAATTTGAGCTGTTGGGTCTGATTTTTCAGGAAATGTCAGTTTGGTTTCATTTGGCTTGAACTGCAAAGAAAAGAACACAAAGTAACCTGCAATTTTACATTTCATACAGAGATGGTGACAGAGAGCAAAAGTTAAGGATTGCAACTTTACGGATTTTCTAACCCTAAATTTTACCCGAGTTTGCTAAAGTATCAACATCCTCTTTCTTTATGTCCTTCCATTTAGTGTAATTGAAAATCACTGTTTTTTCTGATCGTTTGTACTCCAGCATTTATATTTTTAATGTGTTTGATTTTAAGAGACAGTTCACACTATAAAGACAACTCAACAACGTTGTTCTGTTTGTTTGTTTGTTTGTTTGTTTGCATAAATGAAAGTGAATGGAAACTGGGGCTGCAATGACAAACAACACCCATAAAATGACTCCATATGACTCGTGTGCTATAGATTTCATACTAAAAAGTATTTCATGTACTGAAATTGTGTTTCAATAGGAGAGGGAACGTCGTTCTCCTGCCTTTAACCTGCAAATCTCTGCCTCTGACAACAACAGTAGCTTACAGCTACACTGCCAACAGGAAGGGGTCAAGGTATATAGAAGTGCTGCATGTACTATATATACACAACACACATATATATGTGCAGTATACATATTTACAGTACATATATACATACAGACATATATATATATATATACATACATACAGGTATATATGTATATGTATGTACTGTATGCAGTATGCATACAGTAGAACATATATATATATATACACACACACACATATACACACATATTTTTCTTGCATGTCTTCTTAACAAACCGCTATTTGTACAACACCTTAAACAATGTCAGTCTCATCTTTATGTATATATTTGTTTGCTTTAGGATGTCATCATACCGGACCTCATGAAAAAGCTTGACATTCTTGGTGATAATGGGGTAAGAAATGTGTCTAATTTTACTGTGATACGCGCACGTATCGTTCCTGTTTCTCACAAATGACTGTTCCACGTCTCGCCGGCAGAACCTGCGGAATGAGGAGCAGGTGACAGTAATTCAAGCGGGCACTGTGCTGTCTTTATGTGAAAAGGTATCGCAAAGCCACTTCAAGCTATATATTTGATCAGTCTGCATGTTCCTTGGGAATCAAACCCATGACCTTATTGCCGCAAGCAGCATACTCTATGAATTAAGCTACTGGAATTTTATTACACGCTCAAAGTATGCTCCTGTCGCTCAACTGATTAGTTAGTAGTGCAAAGGTTGTGGGTTCGATTCTCAGAGAACACAAATATTGATCAAATGTATAGCTTGAATGCACTGTTAATAAGTCTTTAAAAGTGTTTGTTGTGCATCTCTTTGGCCTTCATCTGTGTGTGTTCGTAAGCAGTGGTTGAAGCAGATCGACAACACTGAAGCTGCTCTGACACAGAAGATGATTGACCTGGAGAACGAGAAGGTCAGAACATCTACTCATGCCACCTGAGATGAAAGTCTCATATGATTTGTTCATCTCAGATGAGAGTTAGTGACGTTAATATAACGTATTATTTGTGTGTGTTATAATTCTGTCATGGGTTATATGTGATCGGATGACGGACAGGAGCTGTTCAGTAAACAGAAGGGTTTTCTGGAGGAAGAGCTGGACTACAGGAAACAAGCTCTTGATCAGGCCCAACTGGTACGACCTTGAGATTGTCATAGAAACCGAGTCTTCTTCTAGAAGTAAAAATCTTTCGAGAACAACAACATATAAATGTTTCGAGACAAACCTACTTTAGAATATGAAGTTAACTGATGGTATTAAATGTGTGTTAATACACGCCACAAGTTCTAAATTTATTTGTAAAAAATACTGTTTAATAGCCAAATGACTAGTGAAAATCAACACTAGCCTGAAGAGCGGTCTACCAATCAGAGAAGTCTGTGTTGCCATGGAAACAGTATGTGTGGCAAAAGAGTTCAGCAAGGATTTTCCCCACTCCCATGATGCATTGCAAATGACGCCATTAAATGACACCCCCCACAATTAAATAGAATAAATGTAAATGAAATTAATAATACATTTAAATATGAATTAAGTATCAAATTTGAAAACAATAAGAAAAGTAGTATAAAATGTGGCTATTTGGTTTCTGTTTGTCTACAGAGGGTACAGGAGCTGGAGGCCACATTGTATGCAGCTCTGCAGCAGGATCCAGACAGCTGTCTGGGGGAGAGTTTGAGTGACAGACAGCGAGCAAAGCTGGCCGAGTCCATGGAAGCCGTGCGGAGACAAATCTTGCGACAAGGCCGTCAAGCCGACACGCTGGTCTTACAGCAGCGCATGGAGCTCCTCCAATCAGCACAACAGGTCAGTTTGTGTGTGTGTGTGTGTGTGTGTGTGTGTTTGTGCGTGCTTGTGTATAAAAACGTGCACGGGTGACCAGCTAACAATTTTAGGCTGTAAAAACATTTACCAAAGGTTTCCATTAAGAAATAAACATTAAAAATGTTATTATGAATGCTCTAGGTAAATGTTGTATTAACGTTCCTGATTGTTTATAAGAACTCTATTCAAACTTATTCTGTAACGTTTTTATTCCATGATGTTCCACTAACAACTTACGAGTAATGGTTTTGATTTATAGTAATTTAAAAAAACTTTTTAAAATGTTCTACTAACGTTTTTGATCACTTTAACAGAACATTCTGAGAATGTTTCCTGCTAGCTGAGATGCCTTTTAAAAACAACATTTCTTATTCGGACAGGCACAACAGAAATGTTACAGAAACGTTTATACAACCTAAAAAAGGCTAGCTTGGATGCGCGGTAACAAGTTCTTTATAATTTGACTTACAGAGGATCAGAGAGCTGGAGGACAAGATTGATATACAAAGGCGACAAATCAAAGAAATTGAGGAGAAGGTTTGTATCGATGCATCCCTCTGTTTACCAAGTTAAGAACTGTCTCTTAACTGTTTTTACTAGCTGTGTACGGTTGGGCTTGGGGTTATATGTTCTTAATGTATCTGTTAATGGGCTGTAAGACTGATTCATCTTCTCTTTCTTCTCTCGTTTGAAATTTGTGTTTATTATAATTTATAGTTTTTGTTCCTTTTCCTGTTTTTCTCCCTAGCTTTTATTCTTTGGCCTTAAACCACCCCATCCCCCCTCCTCCCCACACACAAAGACACACCATACCTGTCTCTATCATTGTCTGTCTGTCTGTCTGTCTCTCTCTCTCTCTTTCTGTTACACACACACACAAAGACACACCATACCTGTCTCTGTCATTCTCTCTCTCTCTCTCTCTCACTTTCTGTTACACACACACACACAAAGACACACCATACCTGTCTCTGTCATTGTCTCTCTCTTTCTCTCTCTCTCTCTCTCTGTTACACACACACACACACACACAAAGACACACCATACCTGTCTCTGTCATTCTCTCTCTCTCTCTCTCTCTCTCTGTTACACACACACACACACACACACAGGTGCAGTATTTGGATGGAAGACAGAGACTCAACTTACCAATAGAAATCTTTGGTCAGGCAAACATTCCTCAGTTTGTTGTATAAACTGTTTTAATATTTTGTGACATGTTTCCAGAACAGAACGTTTATACCCCAAACAATCCAGAAGCTGCTTCATTTTATTTTGTCCAACTACAAAATTACCCTAAATGTTTGTTACAATGAGTCTTTCAAAACATTTCACCTGTCAAACAGCTTTTAGTTTCAATAAATAAAGTTGTATTTTCTTCACACGGGCTGATATGACTTCATTAAAAATCTGATGTTAAAAAAAATGAAAAATAAGGCAGTGAAAACATAAAATAGAAGTCACAGGAAAGAACAAAGACTTAATTCTACTGTAAAGTGGACAAGTGCAATTGCCTTTTATGGCCAACAGGTGGCAATAAAAGTAACAAAATAGACCGACAGAGCTTTCATAAAGACAATGACCTGTGAGAAAAGTATGAATGAATGAATGACTGAATGAATGAATGAAAACTAACAGTGAAAGACAGAACACCTCGGAAAAAACATTTAGGAAATGAACCGCCTGCGTGTGTGTGTGTGTGTGTGTGTGTGTGTGTGTGTGTGTGTGTGTGTGCGTGTGCGTGTGCGTGTGCGTGTTTGTAGACACAGATCTCTAAGCCAGAGGAATGATCTCAGTCAAAGCCTGAACACACTTGACAGCCAGAAATAGAGGTTTGGACAGAAACGGAGAGATTTGATTTAATCACTATGAGCTACATGAATAAACAGCACAGATGATCTGATTTAGACAAAGTAATAAACAAACGATGTATAATTAACAACTGACGCAATCCACTGAAACAAACTAACTTCTGTATGTTCTATATATTTTATAACTATAGCTTCTGCATTCACATATATAACGTTTCTTTACACACACACACACACACACAGGGTCTGTATGGGTGCCTTCTGTCAGCGTGTATTTTTAGTTAAGAACAGAAGTTTGGTGGGAATGAGGAAAAGGGTGTAGACCCCCACACGGCTGACGAGGTGTGTTAATCACCCCTCACTCACTCACGCCAGCCCCCTCCCCACATCACACACATTACTGCTGATCTTGGCTTATGCTCTGTGTCCCGGGATTAAATGACTTTAAACTGTATTGACAGCATCTGTGTCATATTATTGATAACCACAGAACATCGTTTGGACTGAACATCGTTTACAAGATCAGCTTGTAAACGCAAACCGAATTCATGCAGTAATGCACTTACAATGGAAGTTTCTGGGGCATTCGTGATGTGTAGCTCATGTTTTTGTTACAGCACTTATGAAAACTTTTGTCCAAAATCGTGTTTTAAGCAGGACGGGTTTAGCAATGGGACTATAGTTTTAGGTGGATTGTTTTCTGGATGTGGGTGGGTTGTAAGGCAAGTAAACAATGTCTTATCTGGTGGGCTTTAGCGTGTTATACCTAAGCTACTTATTTACTGGTTTTACATCGTCATAACAAAATTGAAAAATTGGATATAACGCTTAACAGCTACACAAGTCATTTTATCACTCTAACACAGTTTTATTAAAAGCTATATTGTCACAATATTGTATTATTATCCTTGTGCATTTTACATGTATTTTTCATTTATTTTGGCAAACTGAGGGAGTACAAATCCTCAGTTCAAGACAGAGTTTAATTTAAACCTGGAATATTCCTTTAATGTTAAACTATGAGAGAATGTTGAAAGGATTACTGAAAACGTTCAGCCTGAAGTGTCCAGCACTAACAGAGAACGTTCTCAGAATGTTTTCTAAAACTTATGTTAGCGGAATGTTTTAAAAATGTTACAAAATGGTTTGAATTACATTCTTATAAAACGTTACACAAACAACTTAATGTTAGCCAACCTTCTGAGAATGTTCCTCCACACACAGCTACCAAAACGTTACTTGAGGTTCAAACATCATGTTATCTTTAGTCACATTCTGTTTGTCTTAAAAATTAATCTAGTCTGCAATTGATTCGAAAAATATCTCTCTCTGAAATACACACACACACACACACACTCGTGCTCTGTCAGGCTTGACATGCGACTGATGATGCGCGTCACAAGCACGCCAACACGCATTCCATGACAACAGAACCATCTGGAGCAGTGTGTGAGATGACGAGATTTAGGACACTGGAGATGAATGAATAGCCGTCTCATGAATGCTTTAGTGATTCTGACTGACACGCAAGACAGAGGAACAATGAGCAGAAAATGCAGAACAAAACAGGGTTCTGCGGGAGAGAACAGCGAACGCGTCGTTGGCGGAGAAACTTCCGGTTGTGAATTTGTGAGCTATTGAAGTTAGTGAGTGCACGTGTGCAGCAGGAAAGAACAATCCCAAATGAGTTCTTTATCTCTGTTGTTTCGATAATGATATTGAGACACGAGTCTCCTGCTTGATGTGTCTTCAGAGATAAAGAGCTCAGTCATTTCTCATGTCACATTCAAGTCTCAGAAAATGTCAAACTTTACTCACATTTGAATATTAAATATCAAAGTGCGCCATCAAACATTTTCCATAAGCACTCGTACTGAATATGTAAATATGCAGACCATATTTGTATTTCCTGAGAACAGCCGTTTCCCTCGGAGAGGGTTTATGTTTACACTTTGTTTATGGTGCACTTTCAAGTATATATATTTATATATATATATGTTTTAATTAATTAATATACAAGTAATCAAAGAATTAATCTGTGTTTACATACGGTTATCCTATGTTGTAATAAGCAGAAGTATGATTGTCTCTTAACCTTGAAGATTTTAAAATAATGAACTTATAATAATGATCTTAAATAGAGTATTTGAATGTGTTTTACACTGAGGTTGAGTGTTAATGGTTTATCTTCATCTACTCAGTTAATGCTGAAACACACACCAAGAAGTCAAATACTGCAGGTTTAGATTTGTGATACAAGCAACTTTTATTGATGGTGATTTATTTACATGTTTTAAGACCAAAAACAATCCATTTGACCCTTCATTCCACACACAGCTGAACTGAAAGAGGAGAAACTCTGGGATAACTTACACACATGGAAAACAGTTTCTCACCTCAAGTGCTGCTTGAGTGTAAATTAAACATTGATTTCCTGGCCTGACATTACATGATAAAATACCTGCAGCACAGCTCAGATTCACAAACACAACTCACAGTACTTAACACAGTTTTAACTCTTGAGAAGCAACGCAAAACTACAAAATGAAAAACCATCAAAGTGTCGTTCTGTTATCAGTTTTTGCTGGAGTGTTTTATGGATGTGTCTGAATTAACACACAGTAGTTGACAAACACCAAAAAGACAGGAAATCTACTTTGTAATCCACTTTCTCAGCATGTCTGGTGGAATAATCTGTCTCAAGTGAGTGTATGAGCATGTACGTGTTCCTGCATACAGTGAATGTGATGGTTGTTCGTTATTTACATAGTCTCAAACATTTGATCACCATTTTTGACCATCTAATGACATTTGCATCTCACAATGGGACCTTCTAGTTTCCTTCTCCCATCGACATCACTTCCTCTCCATCAATTCATTTTCCCTCTCTTGTCCTGTGTTCTCTGATTTTAGAGTAGGACATGACTTGGAGATGTTGGAAATGCTGCTGGGAGTGCGTGCATGCGTGCAGTACCCTCTGTTGTGTCGACTGCAACCTATGTATGAATGTGTGTGCAGGAGTGTTGCAGCATGCAACCGTAGGCATGCATGAGTCTTTATCGATGTGCCAGTCCTGTCTCCCGTCTCTGCACGGCTTCTATGCATCTGTCAGCATCAGCCTGAATGCAAGAGAAAGGGATTGGAGCGGAGCGGAGCAAGAGGAGGAGGAGGAGGAGAACTCAGCCGAAGAGCAGATGGAAAGAGAGAGTGAGTGCTGTGAGTGAGAGGAAGGACAGAAGTGAAGCTGAGGAGGAGGAGGAGAGAACAGGAGAGTCGTAGCCTGGTGGACACTCTAACTCAAAACAGCGGACTGAGGCTGCATCTTCACTGCCGTAGTTTGCCCAGTACTCCTCGGGCTCTAGTTTGGGTAAAGCAGCCTCCTCTGATGTGAGATCGTAATTCGATGAGGAGGATGATGAAGATGAGGGATTCTTGACAGAGGAGAATGGAAAGGCCTTTATCGTCTCCTTACTCTTGTGATAAAGGCTCTTGGAGGACGAGACTGGTTTGTTCTTAGAGAACCACCAACGGGTCTTGGTGCTGAAGGTGGTGGTTGTAGTGCCAGCCAGAGATCCTGGGTCAGGCAACGGGCAGAGAGCGAAGTCCATCTCCCGCAAGAACCTCAGGTCCTGGCCTTTACGAGGGGCTGGTGAAGAGCAGATCAGATCTGAGCTGGAGATCCGAGCTTTGCGGAACCACTCCCAGAGCGATCGGGCTTCACAGCCACAGGTCCAGGGGTTGCTATTGAGTCTGAGGAACTGCACGGACGATGTGTCCTTCAACGCCTGGCCCGGAAGTTCCTGCAGAGAGTTGTTGAACAGGTAGAGGATGGTCAATCTGCCCAGGTCGCGGAAGGCTCGGCGATGGACCTGCCGGATGCGGTTGTCATGCAGCAGGAGACGGTCCAGATTCACCAGGCCACGGAAGGCGTTTTCAGACAGAGCCCGGATGCGGTTGCCATGCAGAAAGAGATGGGTGAGGTTGACAAGGTCAGAGAAAAGGCCTTCAGGAAGGTGAGTGAGCTGGTTCTCCTGCAGGTAGAGGAACTGCAAGCTGTAGAGCTTATGGAAAAGGTCGGCAGGCAGCTCGGTCAGTTGGCAACGGTGCATGTGCAGACTCTGCAAACGCTCCAGACCCCTGAAGGCTCCGCCGTCCAACCTGCGCAGCGCGTGGTTGTCACTCAGATCCAGTTCTTCCAGTACACGCAGGTTGCTAAACGCACCCGCCTCGATCCAGCTGATGTTGTTGGAGTACAGCCAGAGGACCTTTGGGTACAGTAAGAAAGACAAATCTTTTCTTGCTCTGTATCTTGTGTTTTAGAGAAAAATGCAACTCCTCATACACACACTTGCACAAAAACACACACCCACCTGTGTCTCAAAACCGAAGGTGTCAGCTCTGAGCTCGGTGATGCGGTTGTTCTGCAGGAAAACGCGCTGGGTGTCGTAGGGCACGCCGGCAGGAACAGAGGTGAAGTTCTGAGACTGGCAGCTGACGGTCATGGGCGTGTGGTAGCACACACACAGCCTGGGACACGCTTGACCCGGCGCACAGCGACATGCCAACAACCACACCACCAACCAGAGCGACAAACCACCTGCGGAGAGAGAAGTGGATAAAAACATGATGTTTGCATAAGACATCCAAGCTGCCCCACAGGTGTGATACTAAAGGTTCTGGAGGGACATTATGTCAACATCATGTTCCAATGAAACGCAGCGTAACAGCTGCTCTCTGAACTAACGCAGCTCAATCACAATTTAATATCCAGGTACGTTACGCATAAATGACGCAGTTTTATGACTGACACCGTCTTCGTCCAGAATAGTGGCCAAGAGTGTGTGAAAGAAAACGGTCGGGTCAACTTCAGGTTTGTGAAACTGAATCCGATTTAATTACTGCAGCTGATTAATATTTAAAGATGATCTCGTGGGGTTCAGTGACTCTACACAATAACGTAAAGCTGAAAGACACGCGCAGTGTGAATTAATCATGCTGACCGAGTAAGATTTTCCTAAAACCTGACTCGTGACCTGGAGTGTCCTGATCTATCTACTGCACGGGACTAATGTGGAAAATTAAATTGCATGTCTGCATGCAACAGTTTATGCATCCCTGCATGTTTTGTTTGGTTACTTCTAAGTTTCATACAGTCAGTATAGGGGCTCTTCAGCTACAGGTAGTGAACAAGGACGTTTTTGGTCTTCATTTGTAAAATCTTTTCGAAGATATTAAAAAAGCTTGTAAAAAATTGTTTTTTCTTTTTAATTTACAAACTTGATGAACTGTAACGAAAAATACAAAAAATAAGCATATATATATATACTGTATAAACAAGGCATAAGCATATACCAATTGCATAAAATGTAAATATGCATCATGCACAAATGAATATAATAATGCAGATCTGCTACTCACTCTTGAAGGTAAGAGAGTTGGAAGCGCGAGCGCTCCGCGCAGCCGCACGAATCTCCATGCCAAAAATCCAAACCGGGCTCGAGTTAGCTGATCGTGTGCCTGCTATCTGCGCAGCCGGTCTGCTCTGACGCTCGAGTCAACCGCGACTGAAGAGCGACGCGCGTCCCGGCCGCGTTTATACTCCAGCACCGGCGGCCCGCGGAGGCGGAATCGCTCATACGTCACGCGCGCGAGGGCGAACGGACCGCGCGGAGGTGGAGGGAGATAACCGGACTGTGTGTGTGTGTGTGTGTGCGTGTGTGTGTGTGTGTGTGATCGCGCTTTTCTCCAGAGTCTTGTTAATAAACAGCCTAGAATGAATCTTATGAATAATGTCAGCGTGTAGGCAACAGGTGAAGTTTGGTCAATATAAGACAATTTGGACTAAATACATGAAATGTGTTTCACAACATATACACAGATCAATACGAGTATGACAGTTGAAACGATTGTTATGACAATTTTATTCTTACCCTAAAGAATCCTAAAGCAATTGTCTTGATCTGCTTTTAGTTTGGGTATGTTGGACATCACAGATGTCAAAGCACATCTTACACGACACATAATGGTATGTTTACATATTGAAATCACTGGTTATGATTACTGGCTAGTTACAATGGTTCACATCTTGTAATGAAGTTGGAAACCAAATTTAATGTCAAACTACAACTGTGATATTTGTGATGTCATACATAAACAAACAAAATAGCAGAAGTGTAGTTAAGCATCTCTATATGTTTATGAACATGTCATTTAAGGATAAATGTGTTTATGATCTGACATTCTTATAATCAAGATACTGCTGCTCAGTATTTAAGCTAACAGCAGTATTTTCTGATGACAATATCTATACATTAATAATAATTTTCAATTATTATATATTATTTTTAAAGTTAATGTATTGTATTTTAATATTCACCAGTCAGTGGGGAAAAAGAAAACCTTTAGGATATCAGTCTGCATGCGCGATGGACATTTGTTGCTAATCTTTGGTGAGTAAAACAGCTCTATGTTTAATGAAGCTCATACAAAAGGCCTGAGCTGGATGCGAAGACACGTTTTCCCACTTTCTGCATGTGATGTTTGAAGTTTGGCCCGTTATAGTGATTCCAGCAGCAACAGGTAAAGAGAGATTATGGAGCGGCCCCGGGGCCTCAGGAGGCCATATTATTATAATATTATCTTGCCACAATGTATATTAAATGTAGAGATGTTGAATGTGATCTGTTCCTGGCCCCACAAGTTACTCGTTACAATTTACCATGTGGGACATCAAGAGGAATAGAATAAAAACCTGGATTTTTTTTAAACTGTGGTCTTAATTTAGATATCTGTATAACACAACACAGTGCGTAACTCAAGCCCGTAATGTTGTTTTGCTCTACACAGTAAAGACAAAAAGCTGCGGTCTGTGTGATACTGTCAGAAATTCATGTATTTATTTGTAAGTGTCATGTGGGTGTCTGAACTGAGTCAGAGTTCTGTACCCTGACCATGAGGTCACAGTGTGTTCCAACTTCAGCATGATGCAGCCCATCTGCACACACACACCTGTGTCCCCATGTCATGACACATACAAACACACACACACACACACACACACACACACCTGTGTCCCCATGTCATGACACATACAAACACACACACACACACACACCTGTGTCCCCATCTTATGACACATGCAAACACACACACACACACACCTGTGTCCCCATGTCATGACACATACAAACACACACACACACACACCTGCGTCCCCATCTTATGACACATGCAAACACACACACACACACACACACACACACACACACCTGTGTCCCCATGTCATGACACACACACACACACACACACACACACACACACACACAAACCTGTGTCCCCATCTTATGACACGTGCAAACACACACACGCATACACACACTTTTGGTATATTATTTGGTATATTATTTGATGTTTTTTAACCCCTTTGGTTTATAAGGACACAGGAAGCATCTCTGTAAACCATGTTTACATTGTTATACACATTATTATACACATTTGTGTCCTCGTAAACCACATATGCAAGCAAACACACATACACTCTCCACTCTACTCAATGTGCATGTACGGTTATGCCTCTGTTGTCTGTACACACACTTTTGACCCCCTGAAATAGCACATACAATACACTGAGTATTACATACACACAAGAACACACTGTCATCTGGTCCCACACACTCCGTCATCATTCAGTATTTGAAGATTAGGACAAAGAACCACGGAGGAAAGAAGCCCAGCCTGCAGAAGCACAGTATACACACAATAGCTGATCACTCCTCGTCATTATCAACCTTTGTTTTCAGTGCGCGCTCCAGAAACACACACATACACACACACACAATTATCTTAGCCCACGTGCTCAGTCATCACTGGACATTTTCAACACTACAGGGGGCCGTGGGGAGAAGAAACACACACACACATACATGAGGCAAGTTCAAACAGATGCCCACACTCCCCCTCACCACTTGGGGCAGTGACACACTTTTTAAAGATCAACAAACAAGCCTTGGGAGAGTGTGTGTGTGTCAATTCATATGCCTGCCCTTCGACAGCTGCCCTGAGCAACCAAACTCAATGTCTTGTCCCACGCCTGTAAACAGATTACTGTGGCTTCACATGTGCTCGCTCTTGCAGTGATTGACAGCCAGAAAACTCTTTTATTAAACTATATTATGTATGTGTGTCTCACAGTTTTAAAACGTCTGAATCTTGTGAAACAGGATGCCGAAAGTGCCAGTGTTAAACTAAATTGTGTTCAAAGAAAGTTTATTAACCTCGATCTTCTTTGTTTTTATTATTTCACCTACAGTAACAGGCGAGTTTTAAAGATGTGGCTAGCAATAGCAAGCTAGCTTTGAAAGCATAAGATCCCACTTTCGCTTCATAGCCACACCTCCATTACACATGAACGCACACATAGTTTGACAGACAAGTGGGACGTCCTATCATTGCATAAATGCACTTAACTTAGTAATTGCTATCAGGAGACTTTCAACCGGTGTAACAAAAACTGTTTCTGGATTACATCACCCACCCTGCCTTTAATATCACCTGAGAGAGAAAACACATAAGGTAACTCATATTAACATCAAAAGAAGCGATGTCTTGTTACTAATGCAGTAACTAACACAGATCATCCTCTGCAACAACATGTCCTCGCACCTGTTTGGTACCCTCGACTCTGTTTACCTCTATACTTGTCTGAGCTGCCTTTATATCTCCACCTGTCTAACTCACTGACTCCTACAAGCCCTGAGATTCTCATAATAGAGATGAGAGGAGCCTAATCATCTGCCTGTCACCTCCATCACACTGCCTCTCTCATCTGCTGTCCATTCATTAATAAATCTCTATTTTTAAACCGAGGCAGCCCGTCATATCTCAAGCTATTGTGACGCAGCTGATGCTGAGTGAAGAGCAGCAGATGAAGGGAGTCTGTCAGAGAAACACAGCAGGATCCGATTCACTATACGTTTGGTTGGGGCTAATATCAGACCTGCTGTGATGTTCAAGGTTTAGGCCAAAAGTGTATAATTCTGTGTCGATCCGTCGGATGCTGGCTGTTAAAGGCAAGTCTCTTCATATCCTGATATTTACCTTCTGTGGAAGATGTAGGACCATAAAGATGTTTATTCAATCACTGCATCCAGTCCGGATGCAACGATGGGATGTCCTACTTGTCTGTCAAACTATGTACATTTTCGTATGTGTTGGAGGGGGCGTGGCTTTGGAGAGCCCACTGAAGGGAGGGCGGGATCTTAGGATGTCAATAGCCAGCTAGCTTTGAAAGCATATCCGAAATTACCTACCCTACCTTTAAAGAGACAGAGCAACAGGCTGGCTGAGCTACAGTAGTGGAGTAAAGATCAAGGATCGTATGACTCTGGGCGAAATACAATTCCCCTGATTAAAGCCTCAGAAACTGATAAGCCAAACACTATGAGTAAAGATTTACCAGAAGAGGCGACACTAAACGAGGAAAAGTGTGCTTATCAAGAGACCACCAGCTCATCAGATCATCAATATCTCAGAATCAATTTAACACTTGCAGATGTCCAAGAACATCTTACAAACACAAAGAGATGAGAGTGTCAGACCCTGACATAACTCACATCTACTGGCTAAAGAAACTGACAGGACTGAATAGATGAACAAACTCCTACCAACAGATTGCCACTGATATTAGAACCTGGCAACAGATGGCAGAACAAGGACATGAAAGACATAAGGAGAAACTTCTAACCAGGAACAGGCTTGTCAAGAACATGGACATACCTGTCACAGCCACAGAGTTGTGAACGTGTGAAGATCGTGTGCAAGGTTCAAACAGGAAGCAGGTCATCAACACAGTGTGGATGGACTACAAGGCTGCATATGTCTCATGTCACACACAACGGCACATTCATGCCTGGCCATATTGAAAGACACAAAAACAGAATCGGTTGGGAAGGTGAGTGACTGCATGCGAGACAAGCCCATCTATGTAATGTACAGTCCCCAGATAGCAGAGACGACTGACTTCTGGAAATTCTACCAATGGTTGGAAATAGCAGGACACTGTATTCATAGACGAGGAGCAAAAATACTGGTGCTGATCATTTAGTCAGCTCGGTAATAACAAAGAGATTAGTCCAATCTTTAAAACAGCCAAAACCTCATAAAGGTACGGCAGACAATTTGAGAGACACTAGCAATAGCAAGCTAGCTTTGAAAGCACAAGATTCCACCTTCACTTCAGAGCGCTCTACAAAGCCACACCTCCCCCAAGACGTAAGCTTGTCTATGTGAGCAGGGTGTAACATCCCCCTCTGTTTTCGTTATTAACCGTTAAACGTCCCTGTCAGCTCTCTGACGGAACCATTTCGTTTCCTGGTACTTCCATTTATGGTGATTATTAAAGCCCTTATATGTCATCATACTGTCACATGTCACTGACTGTCAGTCATTATACACAAACGCCCTCACTTATCTATTTCTGAAGTACTGAAGTTCTATTACCTAACACTGAAGTGCTGTCAGACCGTATCATAACTCAAACACTAGAATCACAATGAATGGATGTTTAGACAGAGAGACAGACCCAGAGAGAAAGAGAGAGAGGCAGACAGGGAGAGAGGAAGGGAGGGGAGACAGACAGACAGAGAGAGAGAGAGAGAGAGACAGACACAGAGAGAGAGAGAGAGAGAGACAGAGAGAGAGAGAGACAGACAGACAGAGAGAGAGGAAGGGAGGGGAGACAGACAGACAGAGAGAGAGAGAGAGGAAGGGAGGAAGACATACAGAGAGAGAGACAGACAGAGAGAGAGAGAGAGACAGACAGACAGAGAGAGGGAGACAGACAGACAGAGAGAGAGAGAGACAGACAGACAGACAGAGAGAGAGATACAGACAGAGAGAGAGGAAGGGAGGGGAGACAGACAGACAGACAGAGAGAGAGACCCTACTCACAACTGTTTGTTTGTTTGTTTGTTTGCCTCACTACATAAAATATGACTGTATCAGACACAAACTGATGCTCACATCTGCACAGAGAGATCAATTAATAATCCACTGGAAACAAATAGCAAATGTTTCAATTACTACCCTTACAAATGTAAGTCACCTCTCACTGACGTTAGTCAACTGGAGAGATTTGATAAAGATGATTATTAAGTTATAGTATCGTTTTAAAACACCAAAAATAACATGAATGAAACGTACAAAGTAAATATTACCACCTACATTATTAAATAACTGTAAACATTACTCATGTATGAACGAGCTACTACGATGTGTGACAAAGTGTCCAGCATCCAACACCAACTGCTGTGCAGAGACATACGGAAGTGTTTCTAAACAAACAAACAAACAAATATAAAAATCATGCAACAAATCGTTTCATCTGGCGCCATCTGCTGGTGAACACTGGTGAAGGTTTTACACCTGTAACAGGTGTGACTGACACTAGCAGAATCTTTTTGTTTGTTTGTTCTTTTATTCACTCAAATACATATTTCTCACAGCCAAAAGCAAACTCGCTATTCAGGCCACTCATGAAAGTACTTAAATGTACTTTGTTTATTATATAAAATCTTGCAGTAAAACGAACGTTTTTACTGCATACACACAAGAAGATCCGATCATGCGCCACAGCGGGCGGAACAAACCAGCTTACCTGCTCTCGAGCTGCTGCTTGCGGGCTGACAGTGCGCTTCTCTCCCGGGTCAACGCGACGGTCTTAAGCGTCGCTGCTGGACCCAATGCTGCTGATCGTGTAACACAACCGCAAAGCTACGACACACACTCACAGCTGAGACCAATAACTTGCAAATTGTCCACAAATGTCAATATACTTTATTTTCATGTACTTATGTTTTTGTATTATGGAGTGGGGTTAAATGTAAAAATGTAAAAGTCAATGAATCAACAATACTTTAATAAATTAACATTTGTATAATAGTTGACTGGGGCGGGCCTCTTCCTCAAAGGGGGCGGGGTTATGTCCCTCTGGTCCATCTATTGGCCAAGCCACTGATTGCTGTGTCTATAAATTGCGTTTTGTAAATTTGGTTTTCAAATGGTGACACAGGTCACTTCATCTCCTGACCATTTGTGTGTTAAATAAAGTCACATACTCTCTAACAGCTTGATCATTTTTTGACATGACAGGAATTTGACAAATTTATTGTCATGTTCAGCCAATGTTCTGCATGAATCAGTAAAAATTTAGTGACAAAATCAACTTTATGATTTTCCATGTAAAAATTCTCTTTATTTTGACTAATACAGATGCATGTTTGAAGGAAATCTGCGTTTCAAACTGCAGTTGATTGATTAACAGGTTTACAGATTGATGGTTATGAGGATGCGATTCCTATTGTCTCCTACAGAGGACTAGTGTCCTGCAAATAAGTAACTATTTCTGAGGCACATGTGAGACAGAAATTTAGCCAGTTTGCTTCACATAGTTTCTCAGTAGACTTAAAGTGCTGGCGAAGATTTACCTGTAAACGTGTATATAATGTTGGTCATGGGTTTCATTCATGGTTTTTGATCATGAGGGCGTCCCTGAGGAAAATTTTATTGCTTTTTCACAGTTCAGGAAATCTAACTTCTCATTTAAGTATCAATTGTGTTTCTCGTAAAACTGTTTATGAGAAAGCTATTCCATTAACATAGATTGTATAGCTAAAATAATCAGGATAAACCTACTAAGAAATGATTAAGAGTTTATTTGGGTTTATGCCGAATCCTTCAGTTACACTGACGTTTAAAGTTTATATTTGTCAATTTTCAGTTAATGATATTTTTTAGATCCCTTCTGAAACTCTGGAGACAGGCATGTCATTTGCTCATGGGAAATATCTGTAACAGGAGACTTATGGTAACGTTTCAATTTTAATCAACTGAGATAGTGAAGAGATTTCATCTGTGATTTTTGACGGGTGTCAGACAAGTTGTCTAACCTGTCCTAATTTGTCTAGCTTTTGTCGAGTGATGGATGAATTTGCGCCAAAATACAATAAAGTTTAATTTGACACACAACCTTTGATAGCAATTTACATTTGCTGTTTTATATACAATTATATGGTTACAAGCAGTTAACAAAATACCAGATGAGAACCACTGAGCTAAACTGCTGTACTTACATAAGTGACTAGTGTTAGTTTTAAATGCACAGATGATTTAAAAATGCAAATGACTTATGTAGATGACATACTGTAGATTACATTAAAGCAGACATTTATTCTTGGTTTGGTTAAAACAACAAAGCCCTGTTTTTAAACTTTATTGGATAAAAATGAACATTGAGCAAGTATTATTGAGCAAGTATCGGACAGGTCTTTGTTAAAGCGATCTTCTTACCTTATCTTACAAGTTTATAATAATAATCATTTATAACTTGACCTTTGGGGTTTGATTTTGTGGGAAATGTCTACTGTATCACATGTACGGGTACTGTACTGATGATGCAGCATTTCAGGTTGATGTTTCCCCCTGCAGAGCGATCTTATAAAGAGCTGTTTGTGTTGTTAGCGCTCCGTTGAGCTGCTTGGTGCCGACAGTGCAGGTAAACATATGCAGGATGGATGAAAGCCAGGAGACTCAGAAGAGTGAGAGCGATGTTCACCTACAGACATGAATCATTATAGGTCAGTTCGCATTATTGATCCCAAACAATGAAACAGACGTGCTTGATAAAACATGCCCCTCTCCGCTGAACCACCGCACACACCAAATCAATAAACATAAATTAAGGACCCCGGACTGAATCAGATACAGCAGCTGTATCTGATGTGAAAACCTCCCACCCTTACTAGAGATGTTTGACATGTCAAGAGACGCAAGGAGGCAAAAATATTTGCACTCCGTGACTCTTAAAAATGCATGAATGTAAGTGCACTACATGACAAAACAAAATGTTGTTCAACACAGAAACACAGCACCAATGTCAGTTAAAACATTCATATAGATACACTGTTTGTTTAGGTTTACAATGATGTAACAACAGTGAAATGGTTGTCAAAAGTTAGTGGAACTGACGCGTGCCGTAATCACCAACCCTACAAATCAGCAAGATCTCTATTGTATGTTAATGTTTATATACAGACAGAGGCTTACATAAAGAGGGTTTCCACCCCATGGTCCCTTAATTAGGGCAAAGCAGGGATACTGGAGCAGAGAGACCACAGCTGAGAAAGCCATCATCATTCCAAACAGCTTTCCAAAGTGGACAGGGGGAAACCTGAAAACAACATTCCATTTTCATACAAACACTCACAACTTTCTCTTGTAATTAAGGATACACAATGTATTCGTGACCTTTTTGTCCCTTTAAGACCAAAACAGTTTTTGCATCCAGAGCGGTAAAGCATGAATCTAATGTTTGCTCATAACAAGACTGTATCAGCAGGAATGAAAGTCTTCAGCTGTACTGGTAAGTCAAAGCGACCTGCTGTGATTGGTCGATATTTGACATAGAGCATTCATAGGGGTTCTAACCTCTTTTTGTGCCAGGTTAATAAAAAACTTCTCTTTCTTCTGTTACTTTGAGGTAAATAATAAATAACCACGTATTTTATTTATTAAAAACAATAGTTTATAAAAATGCATTGAAATGTATTTAAAAAGTTAAGAATGCCTTACAGCATCTTGAGCAGTCATGTAAAACCCAAAAATTCAGTTATGGACTTACTGTAGAATCAAAATCTAGTACATCTAAAGAATGTCTGCCGTTATATCAGTTATCCATCCTCACATACAAATATTTATTGTCTGTATATGTTTTCGTGTGTGATAACTCACGCTATGCTGATGAAAGCAGCGTTTCCTCCGAACAGGAAGGATCTGTTGAGCACCTGCAGGATGAATGTGAGGTACTGCAGAGGGAGGACAGGTATGGCCGCGCACACAGAAAACAGAACACACTGAAGCGCTGTTAGAAACAGAGACAGTACAGCCGCCCTCAGGTCCGCCTCCTGCTCACTCTGACCTGCACAGGGAGAAGAGTCTTGTTGATAATTGTCATTTATCCATTTGACAGACACTTCAAAGCGACTTACAGTACATTCAAGGTATACGTTGGATTAGTGGGTGTGTTCCCTGAGAATCGAACCCACAACCTTTTGCGCCACTAACGCAATACCCTATTAAACTGCTAAACAGACCTTCTTTACTAATCAGCCTTCCTAACCAACTTTCAATTCAACAAACAATCTTTATGATCAACAAGCTGGTTAATCCAGGAAGGCTTATCTAGAAGCTGCATGGCCACCAGCTTGGATGAGAATGAATTCAGTGGCTGGTTTCATAAACTGCTTAGACTATTCTTACAACTGAGTCATCTAATAATGAAATGCATGCGTGTCCATGTGTTGACCTGGTTTTAGTTTCTTTCTCTTGTGGCGGTCCATGATGAGACCATTCCAGGGGGCGCACAGAATCCCGCAGAGCTGGGTGAACGCAAACGCGTTTGTATAACTGCTCACTGTGAGAAAAGACAAAGTAAATCTGTCCATGGCAAGACAAACATATATATCTGTACATACTGTACAGCCCAAAGGTGTGAGTTCACCCCGACACAGACAGCAGGAAATAATATGAATATTGTGTGTGTGATCCTGGTTTTCACTACGTTATGGGGACCAAATGTATCCACAAGTATGTAATACCAGTAAATACCAGTAAACATTTTTAGGTCCCCAGAAGGGAAACAAGTTTATAAATCATACAGAATAATCTTTTTAAATAATGTAAAATAGCAGACAGTTTTATATGATGGTTAGGTTTAGGAGTGGGGTTCCCTTAAAACATGAAAACCCAACGTGTGTGTGTGTGTGTGTGTGTGTGTACCGAGGTCAGGGGCTCCATCAGCAAGGTGATTCAGCATAGGGTTAAGGGTCCCGATGAACAGATAATGTCTCAGCTGCATCACAGACAGCCAGAGCAGATGACACATGAAGAACCAGGAGAGAAAACAGCTCTTGAAGGTTCGCTCTGAGAAAGACACATAAACTCATACTGTTCATAACGTTTACACTGTTATGTATCACTGACGTATTGATGTATCTCCTGTACATTTTAGATGGAATGATATCGTGTAATGTCAGGAGTACAGTACACAGACATGAAAAGCCACTTTGATTCCCAGCACTTCAACCTGAATCCACTGCAACTGTTCTTTGTTAATGCTGTAATTACTTGATCTTGTTCTTAATTCTTTTACACTAGACATATTTCATATTAACGAATTTCATATAAACTCTCAGTTTCATAGTTTGTAACCAAAACCATTGTCAGTTCCACTGGGAAACATGTGTGCACACCTACAGTATTTTAATTACACTTTAAGAAGTATTTAATTCATTACAATAAAATTACTGCTGAAAAATGCGAGGTGTTAAACTCTTGCTTACCTGTTCTGTTCGTGTTTTGACCTTGAGGAAGATTCCTTACAAATGGCTTTTCAACATTGTCCTGGGAAATTCTTCCACATGTAATCCTACCATAGGAAGAGAAAGACAGATGCAGGCAAAGCATTATGGGATTTGCAGAATGCTAATAACAGAAGAACATATGCAGATTGTATGTTACACTCTAAAAGAAGAGGTGTGAAATTTGTAGTTTACCCGTAGTTGTAGTTTTCGGGGAGAGGGTACGGGATATGCATGCGAGGTAACAGTACAAACGTACGGAACAGATGAATGCCACTGCAGCACGCCAGGAAGACAAAAGACCACTGCAAAGAGACTCCGCCCTCAAACGCCAGCTAAAAGACATGTGACCATTACCACTCGTTCATTTCTTTCCTCTCTCACTTTAATCATTAGCAATGTCATTGTTTTAATTTATTGGCCTCTTACCTTGACGATGAGGAAAACTGCAGAGGAAGAGTCAAATGCTCCATTATACAGAGTGATGATAGTGGAGCGATGTTTGCCAAAGAGATTTCCCACCTGACAGAAGTAGATGATTTCTATCATGTATGTGTCTTATAACAAGATACACGGAAAAACAAGAAAAAAAATGCATGAAAAAAAAAATTGACTTGCTGTTCAATGAAGTACAAATGTACTCATACCTCAAAATCTCCAGGCCTTGCGACAAGTATGTCTGAAGTTACATGCAGGTCATGTATGGTGACCCAAACAATTAAACAGTTGTAAACACACGTGCACACATGCACACACTGTCAAAACACACACCCCAGAGCAGTGGGCAGCACTGTGGCACCCTGGGAGCAACTGGGGTCTTCACATACAATCGATAAAAGAAGAAAAATAATATTGCCTCTCTATGCCACATGCACCTTCTGATATCAGAAAAAAACTGATCAATATCATATTATTTTTCTGTGCATTTACCTGCATGTTGGTTATCAAGAACACGACTCCTCCCACAACAATGAAGGAAAGAGCAGGAAACAGGAGAACCGCGGTAGCTGATCAGTTATGAACATCACTTATGACCATAAACTGAAATATATCAACACACTGATGTTGACCTAATGATGTAAATATAAAGCTGCACTTGCTCATGTACCGTTGCACAAGTGAGAACAAGAAACTTGATTTCACAAACTATAGCTTTCGTTATATATTGCATATGAAACTTAATTTAAAAGACATTAATGGTCGTTAAAACACAGTTCATAAATCACACATAAGCCAAGATGAAGATGAGGGAGCTGACTGAAAAATGTTGAAATATGTCGAAATACACACACACACACATAATCTGACTCACATTCCCAGCAGTCTGGTCACCATGGTACCCAAATGATCAAACAGGAAACCGCTTGGCAGTGTAAGGAAGTTGTTCATAAAGGATGCGATGGTGAAGATGAGAGAAAACTGCTCATCCTGTCCACTGCAATCTAGTACACATGCATCCATTACACACATGCATTTATTACACACATGCAGTCATTACACACATGCATTCATTACACACATGCAGTCATTACACACATGCAGTCATTACACACATGCAGTCATTACACACATGCATTCATTACACACATGCAGTCATTACACACATGCATTCATTACACACATGCAGTCATTACACACATGCGATCATTACACACATGCGGTCATTACACACATGCGGTCATTACACACATGCATCCATTACACACATGCATTCATTACACACATGCATTCATTACACACATGCAGTCATTACACACATGCAGTCATTACACACATGCAGTCATTACACACATGCAGTCATTACACACATGCATCCATTACACACATGCAGTCATTACACACATGCAGTCATTACACACATGCATTCATTACACACATGCATTCATTACACACATGCAGTCATTACACACATGCATCCATTACACACATGCATCCATTACACACATGCATTCATTACACACATGCATTCATTACACGCATGCAGTCATTACACACACATGCAGTCATTACACACATGCATTCATTACACACATGCAGTCATTACACACATGCATTCATTACACACATGCATTCATTACACACATGCATCCATTACACACATGCATTCATTACACACATGCATTCATTACATACATGCCCCAGTTTCCCAGGTGAACATGCAGTCATGCATTTACAACTGACCCTTACTGATGCTTTCGTTTACAGTGGCGTTCACACACAGACTGCTGAAGTAACCCTCTCTTTTGAGCACAAAGACCAGCGATGTCCAGCCGAAGACGACCCCCGCAAACCCCAAACACTCCACTAACCCTGTGATCAGAGTCACCCAGGATCGAACCTTCAGCCCGCCACCCTGGCAGCCAGTCATTATCTCGTCCTCTGCTGCACTTTCGTTTCAGACAGCCTCTGAGAGTCCTGCACAAGTAAATAAGAGTTTATCAATGCAGGAATCTGTTCAGTGATATTCTGATCGTTTTAGAATGATCGAATCACTTTAAAAGTATCGACAGTAACTGAATATCTGCTGAGGCCCGTTTGACACAGATATACCTTTATCTTCTCTCACACGACACCCTGCAGTGAGTACAGACGCCTGTTGCACTTCTCCCTCTCTCGCTGATTTTCTCTTATTATATACATTTTAGACTGATGTAGAATCACTTTCCCCTCCCATTTTCACAAATCCTCAGATGTAGGAAGCTGTTTATGCAGTAAGTCAAGCGTTGAGGTCAACTCAGTGCTCTGTTTTATGGAATAATAAAAGCTTGTGTTATTTATTAATTCAACACAATATCACAATAAATATCATTCATTAGATTTGTTATTTGTGTAAACTGATGCTTCTATTCTGAGAATCTGTGTATTGCTGTATAAACTCTGTAGTCTTTTTCCAGTGTGATTTTAAGTACCCGAATATGCTGCACTGACAATGCTGAGGCATAGCTTAAAAAAAGTGCTTTACAATGCCACAGAAAAACTGTTTTGGGCTGTATGGTTCCATACAGAAGCTTTAATATCTGCAGAGCATGTTGCACAGAAGGTTCTTTGTGGTGGAGAAATGTTCTTTGGAGTATTTAAACGTAAGACAGAAATTGTTCTTTTAAGAAACTTTGGATGGTTCTTTTATCACTGTGAAGAACCTTCTAGGAACCCTTATTTTTAAGAGAGCATTTCTGTGTGTCTGAACAATCTGAATTCCACATCAAAGCGCACAATAAGGTTTAGACAAGAGTGCTATAAGACGTGTATAAATGGATACAGTTTTAGATGGAGAAATGTACTATTGCACATCAAAGACAAGCCTGACTAACTGTCCTGGTCATTTAGCACAATCAGTTGTGACTGTGACATCTTGTTTAATTCAAATATATTTGTGTCGCGTGTACTGTGTCCAGTGCAGGTAACAGATGTCTCAGGATGTCCTTGATAGTTGTGATTTTATGGTCTGCAAATGATCTGTATTATTGCACAATACACACACGCGAAACACACACGTGAACCATCTCGTCAAAGGTTGTGTTTATATATATATTGTCACGGGTGAAGAATCACGCAACAAGGTAAGCTGTGAACAAGAACCCCGGAGGGCGTGTTTATTACATATGGTGATGTGAGGGGTGGGTGCGTGGCAGCCGGTGTGGCTGGTACGGCCGGTGAGGCCGGTGCAGTTTGTGTCCCTTGCGCCCCGGTGTCGTGAGAGTGGGTGTCCGTTGCACTCGTCCTCTCGAGGTTCGGTCACTCGCTGCTCTCTGGTTAACAGGGGAATAGAAAAACAAGTTAGTTGCGGCACTATGGTTTCCAGCATCTCTTCTCATGAGGGCGAGAGCTGGCGGCGTTATACGATGCGGTCCAGCTGTGCCCGAGGCGCCGATAATGAGCTGGTGCAGGTGCGGCGCCTCGGTTGCCAGGGCGACGCTGATCAGCCCGGAGAGACTCGTCACAATATATATATATATATATAGCTTTCTGAGCCAATTTGATAAACACGTGTACAGCTAAAACACCTCAACACGCACAAGAAAACCTCAATACATATCTTTTAAAATTCCCACAATCAAAGAAAACGGCAATATGCAAACATCAGGCCTCGGGCTTCCTGTGCACATCTTGAGGAGGACTTTATTAGCCACATTCATTTAAATGACATTTACATATATACATTTAACAGATGACTTTATCCAAAATGACTTACAGCGCATTTAAGTCGTTTTTCAAACCAATTCTGTGTTTATTTTTAAAAAGTTGAATATGACAGACGCAAACATTGTTAGCATGCGTCATTCGCTTGTGTTTCGACAGAGAGGAGACAGATGAATGAGGAGAGATGTGGAGAGAACAGATAAGCGTGGGGGGGTGAGTGAAGAAGAGCAAGGGTAGCAGTTTATTTTTAAAGTCATCTGCTTTGTGTTGAGAGAGGAGATGCTTCTCTACAAGATAAAAGGAACTTTCACATGTGTACAGAGATAAGTGTGATTTTTCCAAACCCTCTTTGGAAGATCAGAGGTAGGAAGTTTTGCACATACATTCAAAATAAATTATATAGGAGTACAGGATTAGAAATTGTAGTGCGGTTCATGTTTGCACTAAACTAGATGCTTGGAAGATTCTATTATTTTTCTGGGGTTCTCCCAGCTCGCGATGTTAGGTTGAGAACGTTATTTAAACATTTATTCTCAGACGTTTCAAAACATTCCACTAACAATTTAGACATGACATTTTTGATATATTCAATATAACATTTAAAAGCGTCTACCAACATTACTGCAGGAGCGTTTCTGATATCTCTGAGAGAACGTTTAGAGAATGTTAGCCAGCGTTCTGACAACATTTGCTCTGGTGCGTGTGGGCTTAACAATCCATTTTAGGGCGCAGTTGTCCTCAATAGGGACCTAAATCTGACAAAACTGCAAAATTGTCCTTTGGGACATTTATAAGGTCCTTATTAGTAACAACACTATGTTAGAAGTCTAGTACACGTCCTCATTTAGGTTGTAAATAAGAAAATACGCTGATGTTTTTCATTTATAAGTCTTGTTTTGCTGGATGTGCGTCAGTGTTTCCTTCTATGGTGCATGTTTGTGTAATGTTGTGTATTAGTTTCCAGCAGCTGTTCGGTGGGTCTGTGTAGGCCAGTGTAACCAGTGTAACACTATTTTGGGAGCATGTGTTGTTTAAAAGGTCAGAAGGACAGACAGGGAGAGAGAAAGCCATCAGAAGCGTTTGTGAAGGGCCGGTGAGTTCAGTCCTTCGTTTGACTGGAGATTCATTCAGTGTGCACAGACGAGCTCAGATCGATGGAGGACTCCGAGAACATCAGCGCGAGGAAAGACGACATTCATGAGCAGGTAAAAATATTATTATTAATATCACAGAGCGGCATTCGATGCGGTCATTGTTTTTATCCGTCCGTCACTCACTGTCTGTCTCTTAGGTTTCTTATGATCTCGTTTCATGTTTTCTCTGTTACTTACAGACAAATGCATTTGAACTGCATCTCTCTCTCTCTCTCTCTCTCTCTCACACACACACACACACACACACACACACACACACACACACACACACGTCTCTCGCACTGTAAAAGTGCAATTTAAGGTTTATTCCGTGTACTGCCCTTTAAGTCTGATATGCTGAACCCATAATTATGTCATTATTTTCTGGGCTTCTATCCGGTTCCCAATGGGCTCATTGATATTTATTCTGGTTCTGTTCCCATGTGGTAATTCAGTATGAACATATTAGCTAACACACACACACACACAAACACACACCTGCTGTTATAATGGAATTCCACAGCTTTTTTTATGACTGGTGACTCATGACCTTATGTGACACCTGGAACAGATCACACACACACACACACACACACACACAGAAAGAGAGACTGATTTACAAGGTTTGATTGCCCATCTGTATACTGTATTTAAACATTTCAGCAAATAGTCAAGTCAAATAAACGGTGTGGTTTATTATGATATAAATAAACCACACCGTTTTATTATGGTTTATTATGATATTATTATGACGGAATGGTTTTATATGTACCTGCACGTTAGCCTTTCTCAGTCTCGCTGGATGTTGAAAACGTAAGACAAAGACGTACAACATTCCTAGACGTGATCCTCATACTATCACGTGTCGTGTGAGAGATCACTCAGGAATATTTCTCAGTTATTTGTTCGCATGCTGTCTCTTCTTCTGAAGTCATGCTCCTGTTTCTGTAACTGAAGAACACGCACGTTCAAGAAAATCCTGCATGTTTGTCCAAACAATTCAAACAAAAAGACACACACTGTAAGCGGAATTAAACTCAAATTTAGGAATGTCTTTAATTCACTTACCAAACATGGTAAACACAATGCCGTTTGAGCAGCGGATCTGCACAACCTCTCTCCAGAAATCATTTACAATCAATAAAATCATCTAGGACTATAAAAATCCACTCAACTGCATTAAGTAATTAAAATTAAATTACTGTTATTCAGTTCGGATAATATATTCTTAATTACGTTAATCACTAATTAATTCTTACGTAGTCAGTAAAAATTCTAAAAACATACAGAATAAAAAAGTATTTGAATAATGTTCTTATAACCAAACAATAACGTTCATAAAATGTCTAAAAACTGGGCGTTTTGAACATTCAGAATAACATTTTTAACATTTTTGTTACTTAATGGAAGCGTTATGAAACCATTCTACAACCTAAAATTGTTAAACTGGGCCAGTGGTGGGATTAACTTCCAACCTACCCATTTCAGCCTGAGGAAACACAAAACTTCAGACCAAATGAACACGAAATGATATAAATGTAGAAGATTTACGATTTTCTAGATGAATTTAAGATCAGGTGAGTGGTATGTTTGTGCTGTGGAGTCGTTCGGTTTAACTGTAACTATTTTTGGAATGGGGCCTTTACAGGATGCCAAACACGTGGATCCACAGGAGCCAAAATCTTCCCCTGCTGCCTCAGAGCCAGAGGGCGGGACTGACACTGCAAGGGGTGGAGCTAATGAGGAAAACAAAGATGAGGAGGAGGGGACAAAGGCTAAGGCCAATGACAGCGAGGCAGGTGAGCAAGAGGGTGGAGTCACAGAGAATGTCAGTGCAATGAGAGAGGAAGAGGAGGAGACAGATGTGGAGAAAAAAGAGGAGGAGGAGGTCTTAGAACAAACGTTTGAGGAGCGAGACGAGACGAAGGAGAATGAAAACAAAACCGGCGAGATCGTTAAAGAAGGAAAGGAAAGTGAGTCTCTCACTCAAGTAAATGACTCTGAAAAAACTGATGACGTCTGTGAGAAGAAAGGAAAACTTGAGGAGACGTGCAAAGCAGACGAGAGGATGACAGACTCTGAAGGCCAAACTGAAAAGACGGAGGACAGAGACACAAAGAAGATGAAGGAGAATAAAGATCACGTCCAGGACAAACAAAAAAGTCCTGCAAAAAAATCTGGACCAGCTCCATCTTCTGCCCTCAGAACTCCTGCAAAATCTGTTTGTCCACGTGGTGCTCGGCCCTCAGCCAAAAGAGACGCAATGGCAAAGTTTCAGAAGGACCAGTAAGTAAATCTTCACAATCCTTCTCAAGATTGTGTCCCGAAAATGCTTCATCAACAACAAATTCACTTCATTCATTCATATATAACCACTTATAGTCTCTAAACGATAGCAGTAAACTCTGTTATTGCTGCATTTGTTTGTTGCTGTGGGTTTCTTCATGCGTTGTGTCTTCAGTGTTTACTGTGTGTTTGTAGGACTCCTGGAGTTCGTAACTTTAAAGTTCAACGGACGTCTATGAGCATGACTGGAGGAGCCTCAATTAAACAGAAGATTCTCCAGTGGTGCAGGAACAAAACACACAGATATGAGGTAAACCGGGATTAGTTCGTTTTCTCAAAGGCAAACTTCTCAAAAATAAAGATTCCAGTCAGAACCAAAATGTTTCTTAAATTTCACATCTGATGTCATAGGCCGGACATTTTCTCTAATACTGCAGACAGACATCTATGAACTAGTGCCTTAAAGAACCCCGAAAACAAGAACACTGATCTAAAGAACTTATAATAAAACAACAAGAACGTTCCTATAAGCAGCTAGAACCAACTCAATAACGCTTCGCTCTTAAAAATAAAGATGCTTCATGATGCCATAGAAGAACCATTTTTAGCTGGTTCCACAAAGAACCTTTAACATCCACAGAACCTTTGTGTTTCACAAAAAATTATTTAGTGGAAAAGATTTTTAAAACTATAAAAAGGTAAGAAAGAAATGGTTCTTCGAAGAACCAAAAATGGTTCTTTTAATGGTATTGCTGTGAAGCAACTTTTAAAAAAAATCTTGTAAACTGTAAACAGCCAAATCCGTTTTTGAAACAATTTCTCTAAACATGAGGTTCCCCAAAGAACCACTGAAGAACTTTTTCATGTCTAGACAGAACTGATTTGGAAACACTGCAGCAGTTATCTTTAAAATATGTCCATGTGTAAGTATCTAATGCTTTTCCATCTTAAAGGGTGTGAACATCGAGAACTTCTCTTCCTCCTGGAGCGATGGCCTGGCTTTCTGTGCACTCGTTCACCGGTTCTTTCCTGACGCATTCGACTTCTCCTCCCTCAAAGCCAGTGAACGAGAGAAGAACTTCACTCTGGCCTTCAGCACAGCTGAGTACGTTCATACTTCAGTGAGTGTGTAACTGAGGGAGAGACCGCTAATCAAACACACGTGAAAACTCTCTCTCTCTCTGCTCTCTTCTCCAGGTCTCTTGCCGACTGCTGCCCCCTGCTGGAAGTCTCAGATATGTTACTGATGGGAAACAATCCAGATCCTATGTGTGTTTTCACGTACGTGCAGGCCCTCTGTCATCATCTCTCCAAAATAGACAAAGAGAGAAAAGAGAAAGAGAAACTGGAGGATAAACACAAAGATGATGATCAAGAGACGTCTGACGTTCACAAACAAGAAGAAGAAGAAAAGGAGAAGAACGCGAGTGAACAGCGTGAGGAGAATCAATCTGATTCTAGTGTGAAGACAGAAGACACGGATCAGAATGAAAATGTAATAAATGCAGATGTTGTGGAAGAAGGTTTAGGAGACAACGAAGCATTAACAACGAACAAGTGAATATCTAAGATATTTAAATACTTGATTTTTTTGTTTTTTGTTGTTGTTTAGTCTTCAGTCTTGATGTTTTTTTCATTTTCGCTTGAATTCTGTGACCTGCACTTTTTTTTGTTCTTGTAATCTTAATTTTAGTTTTTAGTTAATTCTTTAATGATTTACTTTTGTCTTAGTTTTAAATATTTAAATTGTTGTTGCTCTTGTTTTGTTTGCACAGTCTATCAGAGTCATGTTTCACTACAGGTTGTGTGTATATAAATGTGACACAAAGAAAATCTTAAATATCAAATAACTGAAAGCTATAAATTTACAGTCAAATAATTTATGATCATAATCATAAGGCATTAATGTATGTATACATTGGGATTTGTATGTAAAGTGTGGATGATAAATAAAATGTATTTCTTTATTGAATGGTTTAGGTTTCATAGTTGTATTTAAGACAATATTTAGACATTTAGATAACTTAAATAAATGCTGCTTGTAATTCTCCATCTGATATTCCATGACAACCCAGTGCACTAATTTTAAAGTGGAAATCTGTAACTTTTTTGGGTTAAAAACGAACAAATAATAGTTTGTTCATAGCACATGACAGATCAGTGTTCAGAACAGTGTCTTATCTTACCTGGATTCACAACATAAAGTTTATAATAAAGATTTATCATTTTAGCTGTTTGGCTTAATTTGACTTCAACATCCATAAAGGAAAGTACTTTAAGTAACCTGCATTTTTATGTTTTAAACAGAGGTGGCGACAGAGAGGCAAAAGTTTCACTCAGGAAATGAACACACACAAAAATGCCTTTGCAACATTTGCTGGAAAAAACATAAACACGAAAACAACAATCAAATGTGTAGCATTCTAAAAAATGAGGAATTTACATTATTGTTGTAATAATACTCAGTAACTTCAGTCAACAGCCTGTCATGTACCTCTTTATCCTGTTTTATAGGCCCAAAAGTGACTTCAAAAACTGAGGTTACGCTGAACTGTCAGCAGTTTTTGTTTTAATGGCATAAGATCATGTTATACATCAGTGCATCGTGGCTACACCTTGTGCTGATGTTTACAGAGCTAACAACATACAGAAAAACAGGAGATGAAAATGATTACACACAGTACATGTGCGACTCGACCCCGATGAATTTAAGGCTGTTGACACAGTTCAGCAAATGTGTCTGTGTTTGACTCTCACATCCTGTTTCTCCACATGCTCCAGTCATTTGGTTCTATATTTAAACATTGTAATATTACCCCACTTCATTTGCACCTCTCTCCCTTTCTTTCCTCACTCTCTCGCTCGCTCATATTTCTCTGAGTGTTGCTGGTGTGAGTTTGTGATCTTCATGAGGTCCCTTCAGACACCAGCGCTCGTGTCAGCGCTGTGGAAAACACCCACAGAGAGCTGAGAGACAGAACCAGAGCGAACGTTTGAAATGAGAGAAGATGAGGAAATCAGCGAGTGTGTCTACAGGGTAAATGTTCTGGAGATTTCACATCCTCTGAAAATTGTTTCATCTATCAAGATCAACCGAGAAGACCACAGAGCGCCTTAAGATACGCAGGATCATGCAATAGTAAGGAAAGGCGGACAAGCCGCACATTCGTCTTTGTTGGATGCGCCGTATAAATGAATCACTGTTCGTTATCATTTCCTGGAAGGAGGAAGTTGTGTAATTTGCTGAGCAGATCTTGAAGTGAAGCATTAACATCATTTCTTCATGGATTCCGTTGATCCAGAATCCTCCAATGACGTAGACGAATCAGGCCGCTCGAACTCGCCAATCTCACAGTCGTCGGCGTCTCGTAAAACAACTCATTACCGCGATCATGGTGACTGCAGTTACAGCATTGGGGTTGCCTGGACACATCTCCGTCCGTTCATTCCCTTCTTTCTGATCTCCTGCCTGGTGGCAGTTGTGGTCTACCTTCTGCAGAGCATCGTGTTTGGAGGGCCTTTCAGAGACCCTCTGTTCTTCAGCAAATTCGAGAAACGATGGCCACCACCCGCCCAGCCGCCAGCCCCTACAGAGTCAGCACATGGACCCGGTATCCTCTGAGCCTGTGTAGGGTTGTTGCTAGAAAGGGGATAGCTGGGGACATCATCCGGGGGCCCATGATGAGGGGGCCCAACAGTACATCTCTTTACAATGCTGAATATTTGGGCGTGTGTCACTGCTGGATTGAAATCTACCTGAAGTGGTTAAGCAGGATTTTGTATCTTTGATCTTGGAATCTGGAATATATAAATGCATATACAGTAAATGACAATACAACAAGTTTTCTTAAATAGTGGAAAACTAATGTCTTCCAACTAAAAGTGGATTAGACCGCCCGTACACTCCTGGTTGAAAGTCAATCCAACTAATCTTATTAAACAGGCACCTAAAATAGCAGATACTTATTAGGCTGTCTGTGTTAGCCCATGCCAAACCAAAACAAACTTATATAAACTGTAAAAATAAGGGTGTTATTATTTTATATAACTGGCAGCTGTGTAAATCTTAAAGTATTGTTAATAATACATGTTTTGCAGGCTTGACTTATGGTTTAATAAAGTCCAAACTGTTTAATGTATCAGTTGTATTAACTAATGCATGTAAACAAAATCAACCCATGTAACTATACTGCTGACATAGTGTTTGCAGTGTCAGTGTGTGCAGTGTGTGTCAGATGATGTGTTTACATGCCTAGATTTAAACTAAAACCACAGTAAACAGGCTCACATCACACGCCACTGTTTTAAACCTTAAGAGTTAAGGCCATTACTGTGTTGTATGCTTTGTTTCTGTATGTTGGTTTAATCATTTTAATGCAAACATTCTCTCGGTGTCACGTTGCTTATATTTTGATTATTTATTTACAGCTTGCCAAGGACTTGATTTTGAAATCTCACTTGTATGTGTTTTTTATCAGTTGAGTTGAGCCATGAACTGTTGGAAAAGTACGAAATTGGCTAAATCAATAAAACCTTTTAATGATTGTTATTTAAGAAAATTGCATGATTCCTTATATTGAAATATTGTTTGGCATGCTAAGGCTTTGGTTCTGCATTGGGCGCTTCCTGACATCTGGTTTATAGCTGCTCATGCGAGTGAACAGCCACTGTGGAATGAGAAGCAGGAAACAGGAGACCACTGTATAAAAGAATCAAGAAAATCTGATGTACATGCAGTATATGTCAAAACCCAATAGTCATTCCAATACCGTGGCACAGCAACCCAATCAGCCAATCACCTGAGCCATACATGTCATGTGATGAAAACATTTTGGAACCGTGTGAAAGTACCAAGTTAGGGTTACTGAGGTAAAGCCTAAATCACATAGTCACACACTCATTTTCCTTATCTCTTGTTGTCAGAGGGTTGGGGTGACTGCACCTCACAGCAATTACCAAATACAAAAAAGGCTATTTATTGTGGTGAGGTCCAGTAAGATTCACCAGCCAACTACACCACCCAGTGGAATAAACTGGAAATCGCAAGACATGTGCACAACAGATCATCTAAAACAGCAACACAGCCCAAAGTCAGATAGACCCAGGTTTAGCATTCCATTTAAAGCGTTTAAAGGCCAAATAAATTCACTTTGCTGAAACCTACCTGTCTACCGCCCCAATCCAAGCTATGAAATAAAGCCAACTACCACCCTCCAAATCTGACCCTGGAATTCCTCACTGCACTCGCCCAAAAATCCAGTCTATCAGTCCAAACAGATGCCATCAGCTCTCCAAATACAAACGAATGGGCCAAACAGCAAATGTACAAAAGTGTGACAAAGAGGGACTTTTGCCGACTAAAACTACTGGCGCGTTTGTTAAAAGTTTAACCAACGTAAAAATAAACGTTTTAACTTACATTTTCAGATATGATGACGTCTTTTACTAAAAGTATCCAGTATTTTATTTATTTTATGCGCTTGCTTTAAAAAAGCGATTTAAATAAAGATACAAAATAAAAATGAAATATAAATGAAAAGTGTCATGCTATTAAACTCACATGTACACAGATCATTCACCGTCACGTGTTCCGTTGAGATGTTCAGGTGTAATTTTGCAGTGTGTCCGGCAGGTAAATGTACGAGTCTCTTTTATATGATGACTGTCTAGAAGAGAAGAGGAGACAAAAGCAAAAGATTAATCACCGGACTGTATCCTGTTGAGACATGCACGCTCTGGTTTCTTTCCTTATTGTTTTATTTATTCATTCATAATTTAATTTTAGATTCGTTTAAAACCTGGTAGACAGTAGCGTAACGATTCGTTTATTTTATGCTAATTTAATTTATCCCTGACGGCCATTGTGTTGCTGTGCTTATGTTGCGTTTTCTGTGGCCTAAATACATTTTAAATACAGATTTTACATTATGAAAAAATAATACATTTATAATACCTTTTCTTTCATGTTGATAATGTAGCATTGCACGTGTTTGGCGCAGTCATAATCTCTTAAATGCGCCCTTGTTTACACCACACGTTTCTGATAAACGAGGTGAAAAGAGGAAAAATAATGCACGTTACGAACGCAGATCTACTAGCAGTCTGAAATATAGTTAATATATGCAGGTGTTATGTGCTACACGGCCCACATAACGATGCTTTTGAGAAACGACACGATTTATCTGTACAATATTAATACCTGAACCATCAAAGCAAACAAACTAAATAAACGCCACGTGACACTAAAACGCAATATACCACAACCTTCAACAAACACAACTTACAAGCGATTCGTTCATAAACAGAGGCAACAACAGCTTATAGTCAATGCCAAATCTCTCAAGAAAGCTTTAATATCACGGAAGAGCAGAAGTAAACAAATAAACAATAGCATTTATATAAACAGCATGCGATTAAATGAAATGTGATTTTCCACATAAGACACAATAAATATTCTAAATAAATGCATAAACAGAGAATGAGGATGTTTAAGTAAATTCGTTGTTTATCTTCCTCGACCACTGTCTGTTTAATTCAAGGGCGGGTCCATATTTGATCTTATGGAACATGTCAGTGCTACACAGACAGCACACAGCCGCCTAAACGGAACTGTGATTGGATTCAAGATTCATAATCTTAGTCAACTCATTTTGGAAGGCAACCCACCTAACAAGAACCGTTCCCAGAATGCTGGCTAATGTTCTCTAAACGCCATCTCAAAGTTCTCAAAACGTTCTTGCAGCAACATTAGTACAACTGTTTGCTATTGCGATATATCAAAAACGTTCTTCTTCAGTTGTTAGTTGAACGTTTTAAGAAACATTACAGAATAAAACAGTTTAAATAACGTTCTTGTGACCGAGTTAATGCAAAGTCTACAAATATTCGTCTTGAACGTTTAAAATAACATCTATAGCGTTTTGGTTACTTTCAAACGTCAGGGAAACGTTCCTTAAACTTATAATTGTTATGTTAAAAAGAAGTCAAACAAATATACTGTTTTGGGTAAACTGGACACTGGGTAACCTAACATGACTTTACACGGGCGTTACACATTGTGTGCTCTCTCGGTTGGGTCGAGAAAGCGAGATAAAGAAAACTGTGCCGTAAACGACTCGACCAACAGAGGGCGCTCTCCTCATTACAACACGACAGTGATGCGGGCTAATGCGCAGCGAAATTAATTGATGCGCAATATTTGATCACGGCATATTTTTAAATCATCTTGTATACAGTCGAGCTTAATGTATAGTATGACGCTGATCGACAAAAGGGTCGAATAATGATGAAACCGGTTCTGCGTCCGTTGAAAACACAGGCAATGTAAGCGACGCAAAATCGAATTATTTCTTTGCAAAACCTAATTAGGCATTAAAAAGGTTAACGCCAGCGCCTGAAACCGTTTTTGTTTAATAATCGCATTACTGACGGCTCATCATGTATAAAATGGCGCAGAAGGACACAAACTTTCCACTTGTTAAAGTGAATCCCCCAGAAAAGACAAACTCTGCATTAGCCCGCTGGTGGGATACGACAAGATGCCAAACGGGAAAGGCGCATCGCGGCACTGTAAGTAACTCGGGCGTTTAAATGCTTTAGTGCTTTGGTGAAACTCTCGCATTTGACCATTCAGTTTCACATGAATTGAAAGAGATTGCGTGTTTTTGTGTGATGCTGGATGTCACTCGCTGTTGGAGGCTGCAGTTGTTTTTCCTCTGAGAGCACTGCACCACACAGACCGTCAGCCTACGTGACGGAGCAGCTGCAACCCTCGTTATTCTCAAAGGAATCGCCGCGTTTAACCGCAGCGCAGACTGATAAAGCACAAATTCGGGTAGATACACTCTTGCCGAAAGGTGCTTCTTGATGCTACAGGAGAACCTTGTTGGCCGCGTGGTTCCATAAAGAACTATTAACGTTCTGTTTCACAAACGTTTCTTTGTAGTGGAAAAGTGTCCATATGAAAAGGTAAGAAAGAAATGGTTCTTTTAAGAACCGTTGACAGAATGGTTCTTTGAGAAACCAAAAATGGTTCTTCTATGGCGTCGCTGTAAAAGAACCTTTTAGCACCTTTTTAAAGAGTGTATTTTATCAGTCAGTGATGGAAGCGAAATGACAGGAATAAAAAAACTAATTAGACATTTTCGATAGTGTTAAGAAATTAATCTTTTAATTAATGAATCTGCGCGGGTCTAAATGTAAACCTGTGCCATTAGCTCGTTTTAAATAAATCATAAGCTTCCAAAATGACCATTACGAAAACATATATGACCCTGGACAGTCTATTACCATTTAATCTCAGATCCAAAGAGTTTTAACGACTAAATATTTGCATTATAGTGCGTAACCTCGTGTTTGAGAAAAGTAAACGGCAACGAAAATAAAGCGTTTTAGCAAAACCAAGGCAATTACCAGGGAAACCCTTTCAAATTTTGCACCCTTAACCTCTGCCCGTTTTAAAACGGATCCATCAAATCGGACGATGGGCTTTTCGTTCAACAAAAAGAACCGGATTGACAGCTCGGAGTCAAAGACCGCGTGTAAATGCGGAGAAACCAAAGACTGGAGTCCGAAGGAATGCGCTTGTTATCGAAAAAGACGACTGTATTCTCTCCGCAGCTGTGAGTCGAAGCGAGAATAAAGAAATTAAACAAACAGCATCTAAAATAGGGCGAAACAAACGAATTTATGGACAAGTGAGAAAAAGGGTTGACAGAACAAAAGCGATGCAGAAAATCGAGTCTTTCAGACGATTGATCAAAAGAAACAAGCCGAAGACTGTTCGCGCTGTTGTTAAATTTGGGTCATGCAACATTTTGTACATTTTTAACACTGTTTAGAACGATAATATTTTAGTTAAATACAAACAATTTAATACATACATATTTTTTATTTATGAGCTTTTTAAGTTGTTTAGTTTATACTAAAATGTGGTGATTTTTAACCCGAAAAGGTTTCCTTTGTAAATTAATTGAGAAACCATCTTGACAAGTCAGTGACGAGTCAATGGGAATAGTATTCATTTAGTTATTTCATTTAATGGACCTGGTTCTGTTGAACTGGATCGTGGCTGTCAAAGCAAATTGCAGAGGCGGTTCACGGATTCCAGGATGACGTGAGCTCTTGTCAGCGCAGCTTCCCTGAAGGTCCCCCAAAACAAAACTGAAACGAATGGAAGAAATTAGGGAAAATTAATATATTTCCAGGTGACGTGTGTGTGCTTATGTAGCAAGTGTCACATACACGCAACAGTCAGGTTTAAGATTATTTTTATTGCGTGTATAGGTTGTGTTGGTTTACATATATAAGGTACATTAAAGCACATTTTAATAACAGCAAAAGAACAACTGCACGCAGCCTGGCGCAAATGCGCAGGCGCGCAAACAAATATTTCCAAAATATGAGATATCATAATACGCACAGCTGCCAACAATGCGGCAGCATAGCAGACAACGCCTTACCGTTAAAGCATTACAAAATAATTTTAAAAATCGCAGGGAAATTAAGCAAGCCATTTAGCAAATTATTCAGATAATGTTAATGTGTCCTCCATTTCAAGCGTCCTTTAATTAATCGCTTCTCGTTTTGTTACTTAAAAATATTTATGCACGCCGTAGATAATCTTTGTCTGTGCATTTTATGGCGCATTTTCTCAAGCTAAATAAAGACGTCATATTAAAAATGAGTTATTGACAGGTTGAGGCAAATAATCCAAGGCCGGGGCCTGCACACGCAGAAGCTTTAATAACTGCCCCACAGAGAATTTAATGTCAGGAGGACCATAACAGTGGCGGTATAAACGATCAGCTACAATCTCCGAATGACTTAATCAAACACAAGGAGCTGGAGTGCAATAATGGCTTTAAAATATGACGAAATAATTTCCCGTCATTTCGGAAAACAAATTGAGCATTTATTGCATATATATTAAAAATTATACGCCAGTGCGCGAAGCTGATGTCTCTGTTATTGAGGCGCTCCTAAAGGTGAATCCTCAGAGGAAGCGTTTTTCTGTCTTGTTAGTCCCGCCGGGGAACGCTGCAAAATTGCCTTGAACCTGCTAAATTGATTCAGAAAAGGACTCACAGCCTGTGTGCGAGGCAAAACCGCTGGTCGTAATACATAGTCGTAACTTATTAAAGTAAGGACATCTAGTTATTGAAAGCCCTGTTTACTTGGCCTCCGTCACAACCCACAAATGAAAGAAAAGTCAAGCCGTGCGTTCATAAACAAAACGAGTATGAATCCACAACGCTTGCATTGTGCATTGGTTCTGGAAATAGCGCAGATCCAGGTCGACCTGGTGCAAAGGCTTTGCGCTAAATGCTGACGTCACCCATGTGATTGGCGCGCGCCAATAAATTGTGGGAAAGAACGGATTGATCTAAGATGGGTTTGTATGCAGAGTTACGGAATGTGGAGACAGGGGTGAGGACTAACAAGGGTTTGGAGGGGAGGGTCGCTCTGAATGCCCAAGGTCACACAGAGTTTTCGACTGGTTTTCAGAAGCACTAAGCAGAACGTAGAGTGTAATATTTAGGGCACGTTTCGTCTTTGCCTATACAAACAGTACGTACGTTACCGAGAGCCTAAATCTATTAAGTGCAATTTAGTTTTAATTCTTGGAAATGTTATTATTCACGAGAGACAAAAGGGCTTAAACTGAATTTTGATTGCTTGGAGAGCAATTGTGCGCAATGTACCTTTATTGTATATTTATTTAATATCGATTAAACTAGATTTACATGACTATACTATAAAGAGACTATAAAGAGAATATAAAGAGAGATCATTTGCTCTTAATAATCATATGAATTTTACAGAAATACACGTGATCCTGAAACATTTTCAACACTTCAATAAAAACAGCTAAATAAGTCGTTTTGGCTAAGCGCGTCTGCTGAAGGAATAAATTAATACATGTTAATATAGTTATGATTGGGGAGGGTGCTAAATAAGATTTTTAGGCCTAGTCTGTAGCACAATGACAGTTACGCGTGCACAGCTCAAACCTCCAACCCAGTTATATGGAAGCACGAGAACACATTTGCAGTCTAACCGTGTGAGGTGTAACACGTACACGTATACGCATGTTGTTACATTAAACACGACGTGAGCAACCTTTTCATTCGGTGGCAGCGCTTTGTGTTCACAGTTAACAGCTCGGACCCATCCGTTCTTTTCTCTCACAACAAATCCGTGTTGACTTGAACACTCGGCTGCTTTGTGCGCATTGTGTCGCTGACCTCGGCTGGAGATTTATGCATTTTTGATATCACATTCCGTCTGTCATTAATGCTGCTCTCTTGTTGACTTTTCTTGACCCGTTGGCCAAAAGTTCCCATATTTAACGCAGCGCCCCTCCTCTTACTCTTTAAGGTCGCTCGTCTCTTAGCGTTGCCCGTTTTTGACGCGCGTTGTTTGCTCTGTTCTTGAGCTTCAGTGGATTGCGCAGGCCTCTGTCCCCCTTCTGTACTTTGGGTTAATGTCTGTTGTCCTACAAAGTCTCCCCTTGGCTGCCCAGCTTGCTAATTAGTTAAACAAATCATCTCCTCATGATTCCCCGGACCGGAGTCGTTTGTCCGCCTCAGGCTCATTGCGAGTTTTGGCCTCTATGACCCAAACTAACGGCGGGTTGTTAAAGCTGCTGGACGGCCCTGTCCGAAAGTTCATCCCCCACTTTCCAAAAACCACAAGGCTGAAATAAGCTCGGAATGCCCACCAACTGTTAACGGTGACAACAGTGACAAAGCGATAGAGAAACCTACCCAGCTATCAGGGAACGGTCTCAGACCATTGGCTAACGTTCTCTAAACGTTCTCCCAATAACATTAGTTGAACGTGTTTTTAACGTTATATGCCGTATATCATAAACGTCATTTTTAAGTTGTTAGTGGAACGTTGTATAAAACGTTACAAATAAAAAATGTTAAAGTAACGTCCATATAATTTAGCAGTAACGCTAATACAACGTTTAAAAATTGAACAACGTTTCTATAACGTTCAAAATAACATTTGAATGTTTATGTTACTTAATGGAAACGTTACGGAAACGTTCCTACGACCTAACAACCTCACTAGGTAGTGTGAGGCAAACATATTGGGGCCATTTCGTTTTCGTTGCAATGTTTTGCCATTTGACCGCGCTGTGTCTGCGCTCTGAGGGGGTCTGGACAGAAATGGATACTAATTGCACGGACTGTAACACTGCTGGTCGCCCTGCGCCTCGGGCGATCCACGGGCCTGCTCGTCAGCGGGTAATTGACAAGAGCTTGTCTGTTTTGGACAGCAGCTGGTCTTAAGCACTGGCACACAAGCGACACGGCCTCTATTTGCCCGGAGGAATCTGAGGGAAAACGCGTTAAATAGAGGGAGATTTATTAAAACTCCTCTTGGGTGTCGCGAGGTAAGATATTTCCGCTGGCGACCCTGCACCTCACTCCCCTTGTTAATAACAGATGCGGTAATTTAGCAGGTGACATTTTCCGTCAGGGTACACGGGCAAAAAAACCAAAACTTGTAACCCAATGACGAAAACATGGTGCCTAAATAGTCGAAATACGATAAAAGTGCTTAATTATTTTGTTTATTAATCTATAAAGTTACATATTGATCACAGTGTACTATTCAAAATACGCTCCTCGCACACATGGTAACTGAAACCTATTGAATTCTATTGAACTCAATTCTACATAAATGAATTTTAAGTAAGAAAAGGCGTAACGTCATTCGATAAAAGGTCTTTGAGCCGTATACCGCGCGCAGTGAGGTGGTATTGTTTGCCTTCAAAATGGCGAGTTTCACGAACTTTCCCACTGCAGGCCCGGGTGGATGTAAAGAAATCTTTTCTGGCCGCTTTACACTGAACATTTTGCCCCCTCATGTCACAGTAACAATGCCGAGAGAAGCACCCAGGAGCGCCACAGTTGGGGATCTCTCGGATTGTTTTGGATATTTTAAAAATTCATCAATCAAACTGACTGCGGTTTTCCATAAAAATGGCGAATTTGGGACGAGGTCTGAGAGAGAGAGAGCTAGGTAGAAATCGATCGATGATGAATGGCCGTGCTTTCACTCGGTAAACACACATAAGTGCTGGAGTCACGTGTCCTGCAGGTTTTATGTTTTACGAATAAAACAGAGTTGACGGTGACTTAAGACATAGATCATTTGGTTGAGATATTCGTTTATTCTTCATCATTGGTTTTGCTGTAAAAACAACGTTAAAATATAAATTCAATCCAGGCCTAATCACGTTACAACATTATTTACAAAATAATATATATTGAACAGCATAACTGCGTTTAAAGCAGCAGCATAGACCATTAATTCAAGTTTACGGAAGCTGACCAGCTGACCAGGGACAGTGTATACCATCCTAAATTAATTCGTTGCGTTATAATCCAAGACGTTTAACTGAGCTCTGAGTGCAAAAAACAGGGTTCATTTAGTGACGTTATTACGTACTTACATGCAATGCCACGGAATAGGTCCTCACGAATACTGTTAACGTGCGCCAGTGAACACATACAAAGGAACATATAAAGAAAATGGTCAGTAGACCTGCATGCATTACGTGTAAAGCCGCCGTCCGTCACTCAGGTGGAATAAGAAGATTATTTTCTGATTAGACTTGTAAGTATATCCAAAACTGACGCATACGGCCCACAGATACAGAAAAACAATACACAGGGCTGCGAGGTTTAAAAGCAGTGAATGAGCTCACGCCGTCCGCATTACTTCATCATTAATACTATGTAAAAAACAAAGCTCTTGGCGAATACATTTGTTATGAAAGAACGGCTCCCATGGTCTGAATTGACCTTGTCGACTTGAAGAATTGTTTAATTTCGGTCTCGGTTGGAGTACGGTGGGCACCGGGCCGCTAATAGCTCTTATTGCGCCCGGGCGTCCACGGTAAAATAGAGCGGTAATCGGATTGAGGTATTCCTGCGGGAGAGGCGCGTGAGCCAGCGGCCCGGGGGGAAATCGTTATTAAAAAAGTTAGTCGCAGAGAGAGAAGTTCGACATACTGTTGAGGACTGATGAAAAAGGGAGGAAAAATCGTGATATCACGGACAAACCCGACGAGACACTATACCAGCTCCATAACCCCGTTAACAGCTGCTCCCGAGAACCTGTGCATATGAAAGCAAACCGGTAGTTCAGAAACGGTGCAATATTACACAGCGGTCCAATAAATGCACCGAGCCGGTGATATAAACCACAACCGTTCTGTATTCGCTTGAACAATTATTAACCTATAAAGGAACTGGTTACCAAACAACAACCGATCTGCAACTCTAAAACAAATCTTGGAAAGGTTGTGTGTCTAATGTATTAATTATGAATTGCAACATTCTTTATGGAGCTTTAGGAACTAATTTATTAAAATAAACTAATTGGTAAAGGACACGGGATTGTCTTGACTAACTGTTTGTACTTCGAGACCTCACCGAAATACTTTCCGAACAAACAGCGGGTTGATTTGATGGATCAGTTTGGCAGTAAACAATCTCTCCGTCTCTTTTCTCCTATAGAGCCGCTGTGTGCTGTCTGCGCTCTGAGCTCGGCCTCGCAGGCGGATGATTGATGAGGGATGAGGGCAAGGCCGAGCACGCACAGCATAAAGACCCATACAGGGCTCAATAAAGCCGGGCCTGGCGCGAGTAGATGGAGGCCGGCGGCGGAGGGGAAGGTGCTCTGTTGTCCCGTAATCCAGTTAGCCATTGAGCCACCAGCCGTCTGCAGCGCGATGGAGACATCAGCTAAGGACGGGCGAGGAGAGGGCAGAGAGGTTGCGGACGGCCCGGAGGGGGATCTGGGGGAGAAGGATAACTCTGAGCGCCTGCTGAGAAACACAGAGCTGAGGACTGAATACGAGAGAAAACGTACAGCTTTAAGCATCATAAAGATTGTTCAAACATATGTTTAAATAATGTAAACAGATGAATTAGCTCTGTTCTGCACACGTGAAAAAATAAACCACACATTACTTCTGTTATAACAAAAACTGTACGATTTTTATAATAATAATACTTGTATCAACAATTGCGATAATGGCTAACAATAGAGATAGTTATAATTATATTATGATCCCTATTGTTAGCTTTTATTGCTATTATTAATAATTCTTGTTATTATGTAAGATAAATGTGTATTTCATTTATTTTAATATGATGAGTAATTTGTCACAGCAGTTTCTAAAGAATTAAACAACTGACGAAAATATATTCATCCATAATTATTATTGATGTGACATTATATTTTCATAAAGGGGAAATCAGCAGTTTACAAAGATAAGTGTGTCGCCATCCACCGTGAATAGCCATCAAACCCAAACCTGACACACGTGGCCGCACACCGTGTCCGTTTCTCTCCACCTCGCCATAGCATCAGTCAAAACCACAATTTGTAGCTCCTAATCCCCCGCCAGCACCGCCTTTCATCCAGCGACGGCCACAGAGGTTTCCCGCGGACATGATGTGTTCCTGGAGGCCGGAGAAACAGCAGGAGTGACGGCGAATGAGAGAGATAAAGCGGCGGAGCTGCAGCCTCTGCCTGCTGCGATTCACCGCAGGTTTCTCTAAACTCTGGTTTTCCTCCTCGTCGCTGTTTTTTGTTGTTGTTGTTGACGAGGTATTATTACTATTATGCAAGAAGTATTTCTCGCATTATTGTCAGAATCCATTTGAAGGACGAAAACCGGATTCGACTACTGATCATTTTAAAGCACTGCGTTATGTAACGCATGTACATTTTACGACAATACATAATTCTACATTGCTCTCTCAAGAAATTGTTTTGCAATAAAGAATCGATTTATTTTTCGCCTCAGGAAGACTCGTTTTTTTTTCTTTTATTATTTTCCCTAACAGAAAAAAGTGATTGCAATCTATTCAGTAAAATCACAAAGTGTTTTGCCCCGATACTGTCAAAATCACGAATGTCAAGGTGCTTAACAGGTTCAAGTGAGGCTGCCTCGTATACGTCTCCATGTATTTGCGATTAGAGCAAAGGTGGGAAGCCATATCCGAAGCCACGGGATCTTGTTAATTCAATTCCGACTTGGTTTTTAATTGCTCAGTTGAGGTGATAATCTAGGAACCCCCTTCACCTGTTCTCCTTGTGGTTCTTCAGTCTTCTGTCCTATTTGTATAGCTGATGAGACGGTTGCCAGGGTACGCGTTTCAGATCTGGTGCAACGTACAAGTCAAGCACACATATAAAAGAAGACAGGGGAGAATGATGGCCCAGTGTCGACTACATGACTAAAGTAGACAAGTACAAAACTGAAGTAGTGATTCTCAAATAGGTACCTGTTTAAATCCTGTTGACCTGGGCAGATTTAGCTTCGGTGCATCTGTAAAACAAGAAAATAATACTAATATTTCACTTTTATAAAGTAATATAAAAACATCTCTTTAAAAACAAAGAAAAATCTCAATGTGAATCAAAAGAACCTTTTTTTGGTTGATAAGGGGGAACCTTGTCGATGGATCTGTAGGGGAACAAAGAAATTAAAATAATTAGTTCTTCTAAACCCTCACAATGTATCGAAGATCAGTCAGCACAGATCACTCGTGGCTAATAAGCTTGTAGCGAAACTGACAGCAGTTACAGCACCTTACATTAAATATGACTGAAGTACAATAAACAATACCAACCGGCCAATAAATTACAGTAACGACGGGTTCGATGCAAACATCTGAAGTAATAATGCAATTCCTCAAATATTTAGAGAAATGACACTCTTATGGTTTGAATGCAGTTATCAGAGGCCACAGATAATAATGCAAAAGACCATTTCTGACCGTTAATATAACAGACAAAATGTGACTATTTTTATATTTTTCGTCAGTCTTCTGGGGAAAATGGGAAACTTTGTTTATTTTCAGGGTTATATCAAATTTAGAACGACACATTTCCAATCTCAGATGCTTGGACCAAATATATACTGTATATATGTATCTATATATGTATATGCAATATGTGTATATATATATATATATATGTATTGATAGAGATTTTGCCAGATGCATATTACTACAGGGATATGAAACACAAGACAGACAGGAAGGAGACAGAGAGAGAAAGAGAGAGAGAGAGACCTTGGCTACACGTGGGAGCGTCCGCAAGCAAGAGAATAATCGCGATGTAATCAGATTGCCTCATTTGATAATGGACGGCGGGAAAAGACGAGGAATTCCAGGCAAATTTGTGCGAATAAAACAAGATTCCTCCTGACATGACATGAGGGTGTGAGCCAGACTCTAATGAGCTGTAATTTGTCTAAGAGCATCTATCCTTAACCACCCCCCCAACCACCCACAGTATTCTACTTAAGAATCAGAGTTCATTTCACAGACTGCCCATCACTCTCCTTCTCTCTTCTTATCTCTCACTTTTCTCTCTCTCTGCCAATGAGCTAGACGTGCTGGAAGGTGTGCAAGACTTCCTCTGTGTGTGTGTGTGTCTTTACTGAAGGCTCATCCATTTCAGGTGGCTGTTGCAACCGAGAGCAACGGATGAAGATGAGCTGACGTACGAGCTGTGCTGCTAGCAGAAATGATGATATAGTCACACACGGGGGCGTGTGTATTTGTTTGTGTCTCCACCGACCGTATACATTTCTGCAACATAAGCAGGCGCGCTCACTTTTCTTCCCGCTGGTGAGATGACGACTCCTCTCCCGAGACCCTCCGACGCTTTCCACTGCCTTCCTTCACAGCTGCCATAAATTACTGGAGATTTTCATATTTCACATTTCATCTGCATTCATCTGGCGCAGCTGGGAGGTACCGGGCAGGGCTGACGGTGGAGGAGGGCGGCATCAGGGCGTCAGAGAGAGGAGCTGAGCACTAGGCAAGCTGGCGGTGTGGCCCCTGAGATGCCTCTAATTGAATTGTGAGGCCCTTGATTAGATTAGCCTTGTGGCAGCTTGCTGCCAATCTGAAGTATGGGTGCCTTCCATCCTACTTAACCCCTCCATCCCACCCCACTATACACACACCCACCCATCCACCGCGGTCGACACCGTGCCGAGCAGCCAGCCAGGCGGAGTGCCCCCCATTCTTTTAAAAACACCAGAGTTGGTGCTTTTGTAATTTTTTCTCTTTGTCATTCCTTGTAAAACGGCCGATTTTTCACTGCCAGGTCCTTCTACTGGAACCCCCCCCACACACACTACTCCAGAGTCACTGCTGGTCTTGACTTAATCCAATTATATGAGTTTGTTGTTTAGCGTGTGGGCGCGTGCATCTTCTTACACATGTTTAGAAACGCGACTACAGTCGATAGTTACTGTACAGAAAAAACAAACAATATGTAATTGGTTTAAAAGCATTCAAAATCAGGGACAACACAGAAGACGCAGTAACAAGACAAAGTATTACAAAGTTTGCTGTTAAAAGCATGCCGTTTCAACGCATATTGGTCAATAACTGATTTAAATACTGGCGGGTTGTGCCCCTCTAAGTCTGTGTAGTTACTTTCCTGATTCAGAACCAATTAAATTATGTCTGCTATCATGTCATATCTCCTGACATTATATGACACAAATTTTATCTAGTCAATCATTTTGCCAGCACACTTAGTATTTTGTTGAGGTCTTAAAATCTGCATATTTATTATGCTGTATGTTATTATCTCTCTATCTGTAATTATATACATCATATTATTATTACTGAACATACTGTATTGTATATGTACTTAAGTGTTGATGTATTAAGATCCTGTAGTTGGTAGAGCATTGCATTAGCAGCGCTAAGGTTGTGGGTTCGAATCCCAGGAAACACACATACTCATACATACACAAAACGTTATGTTGGATTAAAGCCAAATGCATAAATGTAAAATGTAAATGTGTAAATCTTATTATATACTAAGCACTCACTGACGCACGTGTCCAAAAACATGACATGCTGAAGGTCTCCACTTCCTCATCCCCGTCTTCCTCATCCCCGTCTTCCTCATCCCCGTCTTCCTCATCCCCGTCTTCCTCAACCCCGTCTTCCTCAACCCCGTCTTCCTCAACCTCGTCTTCCTCAACCTCGTCTTCCTCAACCTCGTCTTCCTCAACCTCGTCTTCCTCAACCTCGTCTCCAGGCCTTCTCTCTGACTGAGCATCACGCCACAATGGTGCCCTGAGCTGACGGATAAAGCAGATGAATATTCGCTGTTGTACGGCATAAAGAAATCATGTTATGATGCAATTATCATCTATTGTAGCATGTAATTCTATCAGGTCTCTGTTTAACAATAATCTCATGTACGATGTCGGGGGCCAGGTTCTTCTCTCTCTATTGTTCTGTGCTCCACTGAAAAAGCCAATCCAATTGAAGGCTGCGCTATTGGATTTTTTCTCTGTAGAATAAACTGGAATCATATTTTTGCTGGAAATTATCAATACGTCTCACTCAGGGAACTCAAGGAGACAAACGGATCATGAGACGCCTGCGAAGAGGCGGACATGATGGAGAGGGAAGGAGGCCGAGGGAACTGCTGGCGGCTGAGGAAACTACCGGTGCCGAACGGAAGCAGCTGAAATTCAAGATGGAGGAAACAAATGAAGCATAACCTTAACAAGGACGAAAGCTGTTTTGGGAGACCAATTCCACCCCCGAATTTTCCCACCAAAATATCTGCTACAAAACAGTGTGACAGGTAGACTACTAGACAGCGAGAGAGAAAGAAAGGCACATATTTAACAGAAAGCGTTTTAAATGAGAATGAAAACATTTAAATGAAAAATGCACATTTGACCATTTTAAATGAAGAAATAAAATAACTTTTTTAATAACATTTTTAAATTCCATTCATTTTCAATTTTAATAATAATCAAACATTTTTGATTATTATTAAAATTAAAATCTTTTTAAAAATAATCTGAAGAAAATGTGTGACGTGACAAGAAGATCCACTATTTCCAGGGCACTAATTAAAATATTAACACTTTTTAAATAAATGTTTAAAAGAGCACAACGTTTACTTTGAAACATCTTAAATCATGCAGATTCAATAGCAAACGTGGGTCTGCTTGACGGTAAGCTGTCTGGAGAGCACACAGTGGGCATTCCGAATATTAAGACATCCTCAAAGTCATATGAATTATTAATTCATCTTTTCACATTCTCAACTTTTCCAATTGTTATGCTGATGACACGTTTCGTAATTCGTTAAGTATTCCGTGTGGGAACGCGGATTCTCTAATCTAATCCTGCTGAATGGATTCAGACTTTTGGAGCCCACCGTGTACGCCAACACTCTCCCATATGTGAATCAGAGAGGACAAACTTCAGTCCCCTCACCTGTTACAACAGACCGCCTGCCTCCTGCAGTCCTCTGGCACTCCAGACAGACTCACAGTCATTCATCCTGCTCCCCTCTTCCCACTCTCTCACTTTTCATAATTATTAAATTACGCTCTGCGGTGCCCATTAAACGGGGGACATTTTCATCTTAACCACCTGCTCTTCCCCCACCACCCTGCGCCCTACACCATCAATCTCTTAGCGTTACCGGACCCCTAAAAGCTTTCTGAATCCTCTATAATGGGAAGGCAATGTGGGGTCAGTGTAAAGGGGATGCTGGTCATTTTCTGTGTGTGTGTGTTGTGATGCCTCAGCACTCTCTGGGTCTCTGGGTGGGGAGGGGGGGGGTTGTGTTGGTCATTCTATCTGTGTGAGGTATTGTGTAGTAACGCCCGGTCACTAACTGTGACCCCACGAGAGACAAAAGAAGGGGTGCAGTAAGAACACACAAACCCACCCAGTGGGTTGGTCAGCGTTCTGCCCCTGATGGGTTGTGTGCCTCGGGGTACAATAGGGCAAGACATTGACCCCAGTCAGGACAGCTAAACAAGACAAGATTTAGCACTGTGATCTTTTACAAGAATCTGTTTTTCTGTTTATCTATCTATAAAATCTATATGTAAATCTATATATCTAGATTTATATGGAGTAATCTACAGTACAGTAATCTACAGTATATTTATATTAATGTAACTGTACATTTACAATGTGACCTGCATATTTTGCATGTCTAGCGATAAACGTTAAGCTTTTCAGCTTGACCTGGTTAGTATTTGTGAACACAGGTTGCATGAATCTGTGTGTGCGCATGTTCACCGTGACAGTGTGTGTGTGTGTGTGTGTGTAATCACTGCGTCAGCACAGATGGAAGACTCTAGGCAGAGAGCTGGTGCTGATCGCTCATTTCCCAGCATGCCTCTCATTACCTAATGCTCATAAAGCCACTGGTATTTTTCATCTCTGACAGCTTAGCCTAACCTAAACAAATCTTTTGCACACACACACACACACACACACACACACCTTCTAAACAAGCATGTGCCCTCACAGAGATAAACAAACACACATAATAAACAAACAAACAATACTAGTTTATGTAACTACATGCTCGTGGAAGGACATGCATGGTATGAAAGAGGAACTGAAGCAGACGGATACAACCATGTTACAAACTCACGCACACACAAAGACACACACTCAAGCGGATCCCAGACGACACAAAATTACACGAGCTGTGTGAGAGATGAACAACCTTAATTACACCTTAAACTTTTCTCCCTTCCTCTCCCCCTCCCCTCCCTCCCTCGCGCTCCCCCTCCCCTCCCCACTTCCCCTCACTTCCCTCCATAACGTTCAGTAATATGATTAGCATGCAGCTAATGGCCTCTCCTTCTGGCGCTCGGAGACATCCTGCCCAGACCCTGGAAGATACACCAGGCCTGCTGCAAAGAGAGAGAAAGAGAGAGAGAGGGAAAGAGAGAGGGTG
>JAZGTJ010001536.1:31561-54314 GCA_036877575.1 Botia almorhae | reverse complement strand
TGAGATTTAGGTTGTTTTATTTATGTGTCTGTAAAAAGAGATGACAGAGACAGCGAAGGCAGAGTGCGCACCCTGTCTGTTTTCTTCTTTTTATAAAAGCACAGGGTTTTATTGTTATTATGAGTGTATACAAATAAAAATAGACCCTTTACAGATTCGAATGATGTATTGGTTGTATCTGTACAATCAAAAATGACTGAGAATTTTACGTTCTTTTCCGCATCATGAAAACATGCCTCAAAAGGCACCGGCAGGTTTGTCGACCCCTGAGGGTTAAGAGCAGTCGCCTCGCCCTCTGGGCCATACTGGATGTTGCCCGACAGTGAGATGAAGTCTGGGTTTTACAGCCCGTACTTCATCACGCCGAAGAAGAGAGGTGGACTGCGGCCAATCTTGGCCCTGCGTGTCTCGAATCGGTCCCCGCATAGGCTACCGTTCGAGATGCTCACGCAGACACGCATCTCTCATGCGTTCATGCCACTGATTGGTTCGCAGCGATCGACCTGAAGGACGCATACTTTCACGTCTCGATTCTGCCCCGATGCAGGTCGTTCCTATGGTTTGCGGTCGGGGGTTGGGCGTACCAGTACAAGGTCCTCCCCTTTGGGCTGTCCCTGTCACCCTGCATCTTTACCAAGACTACTGCAGGGCAGGCACGTGCCACTCCTTGCGACAGCCCCTCCTTGATAGACTCCCCTGAGGAAGAAACTTCCCCTGAGGAAGAAACTTCCCCTGAGGGAGAAAACTTCTTTCTCAGGGACGGAGCACCTGCGCCCCGATCTTTTGAACTATGTGTGGTTCGTGGACAGGACGCAGTGACCCTGAGGGACCTGCCCCCGGGTGTGGTGGATACTATCACTCAGGCGAGAGCTACTTCCACCAGGCGCGTGTATGCCCTGAAGTGGAGCCTCTTTACTGACTGGTGTTCTTCCCGTGGAGAAGACCCCTACACTTGCCTACACTCAGCTCTGTGCTTTCCTTGCTGCAGGAAGGGTTGGAACGGAGGCTGTCCCCTTCCACCCTGGCGGTGTATGTGGCGGCTATGTCGGCCCATCACCTGGCAGTAAAAGGTAAGTATTTAGGGACGCACGAGCTGGTCATCAGGTTCCTATGGGGGGCCCACAGAGTGGACCCTCCGTGGCCGCCCCTCTATCCCTCCTGGGATCTTCCCGTAGTCCTCTCTGGGCGGGAGGACTGGCTTGGTGTTTTCGCTTGCATTTTGCCTCCCCCCTGGGATAGGGGGACTTAGGCGGTTTTGTTCCTTCGCAGTGGTTTCCCAGTGGTGAACCCTACGTTGTGATTCCTCCGGCACCCATTGGAGAGCAGGCTCGGTGGAGGAGCCTCATGCCAGGCCCAGCACTTGTGTATGTATGCCTTCGGCAAGCCCCTGTGCTGGGCTAGGTGCTCCATGGGTAGTGATTCCCCCTTGGTGATCCCTCATGTGTATCTTCCACAGTATGGTTCCCCTATCGGTGAACCCGTGTCTTCCCTTGGTGCCAATATGGCTGCCGGTCTCTGTGGGCAGTGAGCCGTCCCAGTAGGTAGGACCTGCACAGACTTTATCTTGGGTAGTACTGCCGAGTCAGTCTATACCTTTTTTCCACACATTACCCCCTTCGGTGGGGTGTGGTCTCCGCAACGCCTTTCCTCTGACTCAAAGCTGAATAGTCGGGACACACCTTGGCTCCTCAGCAAGAACCTGAATGAAAGCGAGCGCTGACCGGCTTTATACGCCCGCTTCCGGGTAGACGTGAGCCTAAATGCTCGTTGGCTCTTTCCTCTCGGGCCGATGCTCATTGGCGCGTTTTTTCTTTACGCGAAGGTGATAGGGCTATAATACCAGTTGATAATGCCAGTTGATAATTGCCAGTTGATAATACTGATTTATAGTTATTTCTTGATTGGGTGGGGCAGGGGGGCTCTGTAGTGCCCTCTGGTACAGGTGACAAAAAATGGTGCATATATCATACATGTACGCACCTGTATAAAACTTGGTACATATATTGATCTTGTTGACCGAACAACTTTTGCCCTGACACCCATTAGCCCCGCCCAACAGGAAATCGGCCATTATTGGGTTTTTTTCAAAAGTGCATGCCATGAAATTTTAAACACTCAATCTAGGAATTTCATGTGATTGGCACCAAACTTGATAAGCATCATGCCAAGACATTGAAAATTTAAATTTTACCGTGGTGAAACTACTGTAGAGCCATCAATAGAAACTCAGTAGAAACTGCCACTTAAAATGGACACATTTTAACTGAGTTAAATGCAAGTGCCCACTGCATATTGCTTTCAGAGAAGTTACATGTGGCAATGGTGCTGTAGTGCTTGGGCCTGTCATTGCTGCTTGCATCTACAGGTTAGTGAAAAGTAACAGCATTAAAATTGAAAAATAAAGTCCACGTTTCTAATACAAATTTATTGAAACAAATTGTACTTTTACTTTGTTACATAGGAAAATGAAAGCAAATCTTAACATTTCAAAGTAAGCACCGGTGGCATTAACCAGTTTCCTCAAATGGTCGGGGATGAATGTCTTTTAAAGTAAGTCATTTGGGATATGAGAACCTTTCGCAGACTATGCCTGTACTTTTGACATGGGAAATATGAAATCCTATTTACTATTATCTATTTAGACACTGTTTTCATCATGACGCCAGTGATGCTACAAGTTCTATAGCCAATTTTTAATGCCTAGTTACTTTTCACCCACCTTTATTAGGCTTTATTAGGGTTTGAACCCTAATAAAATCATTAACAGCATCTACTGTTGACCTGAAACAGGAATCTTTTATTATTTAGAGAGAAAAAACACACATAATACTAGATGTTAATGTATAATCATAATCATCATAATCATGATATTTATAATAATGTATGATATTCAAACCAATACTCATGATAAATAAGAATATATTATAATATTTGAATGAAATGCTTCAAAATTCATTACTGTATTTTTATCTTTTCTCTGACACACTTCAATATTCCACCTTTCACATATTTTACAGCTAGATGATGTGTACTACTATGATGTATTATTAGAATAATTCTATGAATAATTTTCTTACTCCAGAGAAACTTTAAAAGACAAATCCACATTAAAATACAAATAAATGTGTTTTTATTTTTATTTTCAACTAGGAACTTTTGAACTTTAAATACACCACACATTTATCTACATTGCCTTATACAATCAATATATACAGTGAGGGAAAAAAATATTTAATCCCCTGCTGATTTTGTACGTTTGCCCACTGAGAAATTAGCAGTCTATAATTTTAATGGTAGGTTTATTTAAACAGTGAGAGACAGAATAACAACAAACAAAATCCAGAAAAATGCTTTTAAAAAAGGTTAAAAATATGAGTGAAATAAGTATTTGACCTGGACTTTGCAAAACACAACTTAGTACTTGGTGGCAAAACCCTTGTTGGCAATCACAGAGGTCAGATGTTTCTAGTAGTTGGACACCAGGTTTGCGCACATTTTAGGGGGGAGTTTGTCCTAAACCTCTTTGCAGATCCTCTCCAAGTCATTAAGGTTTTAAGGCTGATGTTTGGCAACTCGAACCTTCAGCTCCCTCCACAGATCTTCTATGGGACTGAGGTCTGGAGACTGGCTAGCCCACTCCAGGACCTTAATGTGCTTCTTCTTGAGCCACTCCTTTGTTGCCTTGGCCTTGTGTTTTAGTTCATTGTCATGCTGGAATACCCATCCACAACCCACTTTCAATGCCCTGGCTGAGGAAAGGACGTTTTTACCCAAGATTTGACGGTACATGGTCCCGTCTATCGTCCCTTTGATGCGATGCAGTTGTCCTGTTCCCTTACCAGAAAAACACATCCAAAGCATAATGTTTCCACCTCCAAGTTTGACAGTGGGGATGGTGTTTTTGGGGTCCTCCAAACACGGTGAGTTGAGTTGTTGCCAAAGAGCTTGATTTTGGTCTCATCTGACCACAACACTTTCAACCAGTTCTTCTCTAAATCATTCTTCAGACGGGCTTCAGACCGGCCTGTACATGTGCTTTCTTGAGCAGTGGGACTTTGCAGGCGCTTCAGGATTTGGAAAATCCTCCCGTGTAGTTCTGGGCTGATTCCTCACCGTTATCACTAAGCTGCTTAATGATGGTCTTGTAGCTTATTCTAGCCTTGTGTAAGTCTACAATCTTGTCCCTGACATCCTTGGACAGCTCTTGGCCATGGTGCAGAGTTTGGAATCTGATTGATTGCTTCTGTGGATAGATTGTTTTTATACAGGTAACAAACTGAGATTAGGAGCACGCTTAAGAGTGCTCCTAATCTCAGATCATTACCTGTATAAAAAACACCTGGGAGCCAGAAATCTTGCTAATTAATAGGGGATCAAATACTTATTTCACTCATTAAAATGCAAATCAATGTATAACTTTTTTGAAATGCATTTTTCTGGAATGTTTTGTTGATATTCTGTCTCTCATTGTTAAAATAAACCTACCATTAAAATTATAGATTGATCATTTCTTTGTCAGTGGGCAAATGTACAAAATCAGCAGGGGATTAAATAATTTTTCCTTCACTGTATGCCATTAAAAGCAAAACCAACGTTATGTAATAAGCTTATTACGCTAGCAACAGGAAACACACTTGATTTATCTGCTAATTTAGACTGTATTTCTGTTGGCAAAAGACATCGAAAACTTTACAATTGTTTTAAATGAAAGATGTATACATAAGCAATGACTGCACAAGTAATTAAATAATAACTAATTTTGCATCAGATTATTGGATTTACAAGTGTTTTATCTTTAAAATTGTAACAGAATTTTAGCGATCAGCACATATAAATGGATGCTCAGTGGGTTCTGTGGTTAGAAGCATGGTTTCTATGTTTCTAAGTGATCCAGAGTAGATTCACAGCTGTCTTTCACAATGTCTGGATTTGTATGTATAAAACATTAGTTTTAGTATGTGAGTAACAGTTGTCACTCATATGGGTGTATAGACAACATAAAGAATATGACATGTAGATGCTCCAACCACAATAACTATTTTAATGTCAATTCTATTCATTTAAATTGAACAATTACAGTATTAGGGAAACAGTTGACAGTTTTAATTCTGTTTTAACTGTGCAGCCCTAACATATGCAACAAAGTCATAAGTCAAGACATGTTTTGAAATGAAACAAATGGTCAATTTAAAGGAATTCTTGTAGGTGGCCCCTGTCTACATATATGAAGGTGACTTGAACTCCTCAGGAACATCACTGTCTAGTTTGCAAATGACCTTGTAGATGGCTTTTTTCCAGGAGGGGTCGGAGTCTTTGGACAGCGAGATGGCACTGTAAAACTCCTGCAAGGTGATTTCAGCAACCTCCAGGAAGCTGTCTGGTACCTGATGGAAAAAAATTCAAAAACATGGTGACAAAAACATAGGGTTCTCTTTCATTCTTCAGATGAATTTACAAATGTTTCCTCAGTTTATATGGCTTAGTGAGGAGAGGTTTGCTATTACATGTCTAAATCATCAGAATTATTATGACTTTCTCCTGATGACAGAAGAAAAAATCCCATAGACTTCACAGGCGTTGTCTGTACGGCACATAAATCGGATTTGTTTTTGGTAACTGTTATACTCTCATTCATTTTCTCATTCATCAGCTGCAGACTCATGATCATCTATCATAAGTTTGAAGCAAACAAGTGGTGTCATCATTCTTTAAAACAACAAATCGCTCATCATCACAGAACACATAGTTCCAGTCCAGGATGCTGATTGGTCAATAGCTGTGGTATAATTAAAATAAAGCACAGCTACAACCTCTTTACCAAACTAATAGTGTCACTGGGTTTATTTACTGATAATGACTGACATTGGATGCATCATCCAAATGCATGTCACAGCCTGCCACATGAGGAAAGTGTAAGCAAAAAATTGTTTTTTTTGTTACATGTAAAATTTATGCATTTGACGCTTTTATCCAAAGTGACTTACAGTACATTCAAGTTATACATATGTCAGTACATGTGCTCCCTGGGTATCAAACCCACAACCTTTAGTACTGCTAACGCAAGCTCTACCAACTGAGCTACACAAACTTCTCAGACTAGAAGCAACTAAGAGATTTTTAATGAGATTTCAGAGTTTTGCTGCCTTTCTGAATGAAGCTCCAAAGATTTAAGCTCTTTGCCTTGGGACAGGAAGTCAATATCTAGCCAGGAACTGAAGTCAAGGTTGAACTGGGCAGCTTTAGCAGCTGTCTTCTGTTGGCAAATGGCATTACTTAAGTATTCTGAGGCAAATTTCTCCATTAAGGACTATTCAAAAGTAGCCATGTATTCTCAATTATTGCCAATTAGCCAAGACTCGATTATTGCAATGCCCTTCTCACGAGAATAAACAAGTATGACCATATAAGCCCAGTTTTGTCAACTCTACACTGGCTGCCTATCAAGCATCGTATAAATTTTACAAAACCCGCTTATTACTTACAAGGCCCTGTATGGTTTAGCTCCTCAATACTTAAGCGAGGTCATCTCCTATTATAGTACATTGTGTTCACTGCGATCTGAAGGTTCTGGTCAACTGTTAGTACCCAGTGTTCCAAAAACAAGTGCTGGTGGTTGATCCTTCTCATATTTGGCACCCAAACTTTGGAAGAGTCTTACCAGCGTGGTCCGGGAGGCAGATACACTCTTTTTTTTTAAATCTAGACTAAAGACCCACCTCTTTAATCTTGCCTACACATAGTCATATGGATTTATTACTCAAATCCCCTAAGGGATTATTAGGCTGCATTAATTAGGTAAACCAGAACCGGGAACACTTCCCACAAGAACAGATGTACTAGCTCCACACTAAATCTGTCTGTCTTTCATTCCCCAAGGTCCTGTAGTCAGCTGGATCCAAACTCTGAGACCAGATGGTGGGGGACAAAATGAAATTACCCTGAGACAGATCATCAGGATATGATAAACTTCTTTAGTAAACCTACCATTAGTTACATGACAAATTTTAGCTTTATTTTTTCCCTGCTTAGTCACAGTAGTGTGATGTTGTGGCTGCAATTAGTAATAGTATGCCTCACAGGTTTTTGTTGGCACGATCTCTCAGTGCATATTATTAAATATAATTGGAACCATCAGTTTTCCATCAATAATACACTATAACTCATCAAAATCAACTCTGTTCGTATCTAAAACAGTTACAAATTGCAGCTTTAACAAGCCAGAGAAGAACTGGCCCTCCTGGTCGAGCCTGGCTTCTCCCAAGGTTTTTTCTCCATCTATACATCATTGGAGTTTTAGTTCCTTGCCACTGTCGCCCTGCTGGCTTGCTTGCTGGGAGACTGCTGACGTCTAACCTAGCCTAGGGTTTTGTAAATTGTAAACATCTAATATTTTATTGTATATATTTTATGTATGTATGTATGTATGTATGCTACTTTTGCATGTTATGTAGTTCATGGTACTATTGAAAATCCCTTATACCCCTGTCCCATAAGGTCCCATGTCATCCCTATGTAAGCTGGAATGCATATCTTGCTCAACAATTTTGTGGTTTTATCGGTTCAGTCAACCCTTTATTCATAAACATACTATAAACCTAGTATACCTAATTAGTCTTTTACATCCCACACAAATTATTTGCAATAATACCATTAACATGTCTGACATTTGTTTGGTGGTTTTATTATCATTCTTTGTTTTTTATGTAAAACTGCTTTAAAGCAATGTAACATTGTAAAAAGTATCATTGAAATTGCAAAACCAGAAGGTGTTTTACCATGACCTGGTAGGGTAGGCAGTTGCAGAGAGGACAACAATAAGGTCATTCTGTGTCAAATCAACCAAATTCAGAAAATTTCCCCAGCTCAATATTTTGATTTTTTAAATAGTTTTACAGAAGCAAGACCAACATAAATGGTGATGAGAGCCAAAATATAAAATGCCATTGATGAATAGTTACTGGGTAATCCACTACTTTGCAGAGGAGATTAAAATGACAGTTTTTACCAGAAATTTGGAGCCATATTAGAGTGGGTGAAAAATTACTCGAGAAAGATGCAGCGTCATAATTTTATTTTTTCACACAGAGATTTTATGACTTGTTACGTTATATGCCAATGCTGACAGTTCAAAATGAAAAAAGCACTTATTGCTCTTTACGATTTACATATCTCAAGATGAATTGGAGATATTTTAATGTGCTGTCAGTCTCGTTCTTAAGCAAATTTACTTTTGCGAGCTACATTTTTAAGACCTTGTATCATTCAGTCATAAAATGAGGATCTGAATGTGCCTCCATTAAACTGTTAAATTGTACACATTTTCAGTCAACAAAAAACAAATGTGGGTTACTTTGTAAAAATCTGGTACTTCATTTCTTTTAAAGAGGAATGTCTGAAGAATAAATAATGTTGAAGCCAAAACTGTATCTTCTTTTCTTCTATCAAAACAACTGCATTGAACAACCATTTGAGTGTTTTGGTTTAACTGTTAAAAATTATTAAGTTGAAGCAAAACAAATGCTTTTAGTAGTTTATTCATAAGATTCTGTATTTGTATGAGTTTCAGGGAAATTTGAATAAAGGGATGTTGTTAATTATGGCCTGAGCACTGATGTTTTGTGCTTTGTGTTCACATTTCTGAAAGCCTAAACAATCAAAAAAAATAATTAAAAGTTTGCATACATGTCAGAGGTGGTAAAAATTTACATCTGATATGTGTTTCAAAATTAATTGTGGCAAAATGGCTCTAAAGCACCACCTACAAAATTTCAATAAAGCAGTCCTCTACTGTAACAGGGAGTCTGGGTCATGTGGATCCATCTGCAGCATGTTTATTAATAGAATGGTCAAAACAGGCAATAGGTCTAACACCGGCAAACAGAGCAATAGGGAATAGACAAAATCAGAAACGATAAGACAGGCACAGGCAGAAAATAATCAAAAACATAATCCAAGGCAAAGTCAAAACAGACAGGCAGCAAACAATTAAACACGATAGACAATCCAAACATAACCAGGTAAACAACTCTGAAATGTTAGCCAAGACAAAGCAATGAGTACAGCTAAGTCCAGGGTTTAAATAGTCTGGCTGATTGGGAACAGGTGCGGCAAACAGGAAGTAATTAGCTCTAGGCACGGGGCACATGGGAAAAGTAGTCCGAATTGGAAACTAATATTCTGGTTCTGGCGGCGCAAAGGAGGCAGCCAGTCTGCCTCCTCCCCATCCTTGTTAAAAGCTACATTTCACATACATTTCAAATGCTACATAAAATCCCCTTAAAGCAATATCCTAAATCCAACAGGAAGTCAGACATTTTTTATTTTATCTGTAATTATTGCAGTTTTAGCTATTTCCAGGCATTGAAAAGCTCCTAGAGATTATTCATTAACATCATATTTGGTCAGACTTATCTAATGGCCTTTGCAACGTTATATTGCAAAGATTTTAAGGGATTTTAAGTAACGAGATGTAAGGGAAGATAAATGCTTTTTGCAGCTTTAGTTTCATGTCTTTTAGGGCAGCCTGGTAGGTGTCTGTATGCATGTGTATTTGATAAACCAAGATTACCTTACCTGTATTGTTTAGTTATTAGAACTTCTGCGGTTTTAAAAAAGTGAAGTAGGGTTAGGGTCAGGTCAGAACATGCTAATGCCATGCTAACACATAGTGTTATGTACCGGTCAGTCACGTTCTGTCATATTTATGAGCTTTTAACCACCACTGGAACACAGTATCACTTAAAGATGACAACATTTCAAAGATAAGTGATGCCTTTCAGAGCTGTACATTTCTAAAATCCAAAATTAAAACGAAGGTATTGCACGAGTTAAATTACCATGTTTTCTTTGTTCTTAATAACAGTATATTTTTGGACCCCCCCAGATTTCCATTGAGGATATCTTTGTACTTTGCTCCATTCAGCTTTCCCTCAACACTGACTGGTATCTCAACGATGCCTGTTTCCTCTAGACATAACACTTAGAATTGAGGCCAAACAGTTCAATCTTGGTTTCATCAGATCACAGAATCTTGGCCTCCATCTAGCAACTCTACCACCCACTGATCAAGCCCAGATCAATGGAGAGCTGATTATCAGCTGTAAGACCTTATAGAGAGGTGCGTGCCTTTCCAAATCATGTCCAATCAATTTAATTTACCACAGGTGGACTACAATCAAAATGCAGAAACATCTCAGCAAAGATAAAAAAAGAGGATACCTGAACTAAATATCAAGTGTTGTTGCACAGGATCCGAATACTTGCATACCCTGCCTTTAACAATGTGGAACAGACTGCTGTTATGCCTTAGTTCCAAAATAAAGCACTAAAGTCTAAGCAAATAAAGTCTAACAGAGAGATCTGGTATAGATATTTTAGTTATTTACAAGATTGCCCTTGCATAGCAACACCCTAGAATTGTGTCTTGAGTTGCTGAATTGAGTTGTCATGATCCAACTTTAATGTGTTTTCTGTCAGCATGCTTTGATTGCTTTTATTGCAAAGTGTGCTTGCACACGCAACTAATTATCTTTGGTTGTAGCACCTTCTAGCTCCCACATTCAAGAAAACGTTACATTTGATTTGATAAAAACATTATGGAGTGGAGAATGAAAAAAAGTGTATATACGGACAATTGTACAGAACAATAGAAATAATAAAAATATAAGAGACGTTGTACAGGGTATTATATTCTGCGAATGTACGTATTCAGTCAGAATTTACGTATACAGTCAATGTAAACATGTAAGAATTAGCAGTGTGCATCAACACTGTGACCCTTTCATGTTTCTGCATCGGCTTTAATGTTCTCGTTTTACACCAAGTGACCTTTGCTCACTGAGGAAATAAATAAAATACAATGTCAGAATCATTAGGTGACTGGCATGGATGTATGCTTAGATTTTTCACAGCCTGTTGCTTCAAACTTAATTGTTTGGAAAATGCATTTAAGAGCACGGTTCTCACTGCAGGAATTTAGACTGGGCTTTACATCACTTTGAAGGACTAGGTTTCGTGTGGGAAGAAAGTAGATGTATCTAGCGGCATTATTTCCCAGAGATTAGCTACACTCGCTGGTGTCTGATTTTTTTTCTTGCGCATCTCCAGATACAAAAGCCACCCCTGGGAAAGGAATGTCTTGGTGCTGAGGTAAAGACAACTGTCTCCACTCATTCCCACTGGGCAGCCAATCGCTTCTGGGATTTCTGGCTTCTTTCGCATCAGTAGCAATCCAAACAGTGGTCAGGCATGTTCGAGACATAATCTCAGGTTGTTTTAGTAGATTCTGCGGCTTCCTTTTCCCACAGTTTGATGTGGCGCTGCTGGGATAACAGCTCTTCATAGTCACACAGGTGCAGTGTGACACACAGGTTAGGCTTAGAACAGGCACCGTACCATACGCCCGATGATGGAGGCCACAAAACCCTCTATTTTAACTTTGAGCAGGATGGTCCGTAAAAAGCACAACTCATACAAACAGCTCATTTCATATTTAACATTATTTAATTTCAGTTAGTAGTAATACGCCTTACGTCACTACAAACCTGTAAACCTGCTGTTTTTCAAAAGCTGTGTTTTTGTGCTTCACCAAATTAATGAGTATTTGGATTTTGAGGGCAAGTAAAAAAATGACAAAGATAAACACCATAAACAATCGACCACCATACAGAGATCAGCTGTGAATGTGCCGTTTTCAAATTAAATGAACATCGTTGGCACAGATGTAAATTCTTAATTAACACTCCCAAACATTAGCACAGAAAGTGTAAAAGAAAACCTTGATTTTGTCTGGGCTTGATTATTAGCAAACATCACACATGCCCTCCGGGATGAAATTTGAGCTTGTATATAAATGTGTACTTACCTGGAAGTCGTTGGCTTTGTTGTAGTGCACGTTGAGGGCACGGAAGAGCTCTGACTCTCGGTTGACGGTTATGTCCTTCACATTCTGAATGTCATCTACAATGGCCTGCCGAGCAAACTTCTCCATCTGAATGTAGTAAAACTCCCGGAAATTACTGAACCACTTGATCAGCTGAGATGTGATGCAGCGATTGAACTGTAAATAGAGAAATATTTACAGTTCTGAGTGTTACAAATATCTGAGTGTTACAAAGTTGAATTACAACAATCATACACTATACATCACAGTCTGTAAGTCAAGCATAGGTAAAAGATTTGAGCAAACCTGAACAAAGTATTAAAGCATTAATGTGTATATTAATGTACATCCCGCAAACTTTGTACTACTAATATGATTTCATGCAACCACCCAAACTCCCTAGCAACCAGATATCCATGCCCTAGCAACTGCATGGCCACACCAAAAACTTTCAGTAATTAGTGTTTATTTGTCACCCATGTTTTTCAGCTGATGCACACAGAATACCAGCAGCCAAACTTTTCATATAAAAGTTTTCATATTAGTCTGTTATTATAAGTGCTTATCTGTGGACACAGAAGAAAATGCCCAATGGCTGAAACTTCATTAAAGACTTCATTCTTCCTGCATAATGTGAGAGGGTCAGAAGGAAGCGCTTCCTCTTGGATGACTTCAGTGGCTGTTGACAGGGATGGAATCGGACACTGAGATTAGCCCAGCCATTGTTTACTGTGACTCCCACAGCAGGCACAGAGGAGGGCTCACCCATGACTCTCCTCACTGATCTTCAGGGTTCAGGGAAGCCCAGTCGCTCTGTTACACCACAATTCAGTCCGACCAGACACCCTGCAGCAGAGAGGCTGAATCACCCCCATCCCCACCCATTCTTATGATCCAAATTGTTTGCCTTCTTATCATTGGCTAACATTTAAAATGTCTTTAATTACTTCAATTATGCCAGGGATTATTTACACCGTTTTGAAGGGACGCTCTAAATTTGCTACTATGAAGATTAATTCTCAGGAAACTTTCATGTGTTTTACATATGGATCCTCTAAGCACTAATAGAAACAGCAGAATTCTAAAATCAGTCACATTATCTGTTTATAAATTATATATATTTTATAGTATACAAAAGATTTGTTTTTAAATAAAACATTTTAACAGTTTAAATACAAAATATTCAGACTGGTATTAGCCGTTTTTGCTTACTTTTAACCCTGTGAGGTATAACATTGACACATTTTGAATTAAACATGGAGAAATACTTGATAAATACTTATTGGTACTTTGGACTGGGAATGGGTTTGCTAACATTTGCTGTGCAGTGTCTTAAACTGCGAGGGAAAAAACATGTTGCTCTGCCAAACATCTTATGGGAAACGAACAAAAGCAGCTAAATCTTCCTCCTGTTTTCGTTGACTCATCACAACACTTGTGCCGCAGAACACGCTATAAACACACACAAACACACAGCGTGTTGTTGTAGGGCCTGTACTGCCCTCACTCAGCATCCACTATTGTTGACTCCTAAATGCTTGTGAGCTGAAGGGTTAACGCTGAATAGAAGCGCTTGTGCTCCTCTTCTCCACCCCTTTTGTCTTCTTTTGCTGACTTGAGAAACTCCTCTTTTAGCTTTGTCAAAGTTCAACCAGCGTTTAGGATTCACTTTTCCAACATTCAGGAACATCTCATTTTGTGTTCATATTTTGTATTTTGTTCAAAAGCAACAGTAAGCTTTTTTCTGCCTTACATAAAACAAGTATTATTTATGGTTCATTAAATTCTAGAGAAAAACTCTATGTAACTGATTATTCATTAGAATTAAATGAACATGGATTTTGTAAGGTAGAACTTTACTAAAAACCACCTAAAACAATTTTAATAGTGGAAGCACACTGACATGCATTAAAACCGTATAATGTTTAATGCAGGCAACTGATTAATCACATTTTCTGCTGGTCAAAATGACTGTTTGAGATCTGTGTGTTACATTTTTGTAACAGGTTTACAGATTGTTGGAAGACCTATAATAGAGTGTTTATTAGAAGATCCTATTATGACAAGTTACTCCATATAATGTGACAATGTGGCACACTATAGAATCAACATGTTAAATGATCCATATAATTTTTTGAGCAACAACACAGGAAATGTTCAAATGCTTTGTTGTAGTCAAAAAGTTCTTCGTCTAGATCAAGTGTATTTACAAGCCCTAATCTATTTAACATATGTGTAAAATATTCTAAATGTTTATTTATTTTTAATACACTATTTAGCAGAGGCAGTATTGACCAATAATGTGGTCCAGCAGAAAAGTGAGCAAATGTATAAGGCTCGTTCCTGACATACCTTGACATCAGGGAAAAAATTCTTGAGTAAATTTGAACTTGGGTAGCGTGTGTAGAAGAACATGAGTTTGGCTTTCCTCAGATGGTTTGGAGTCAGACCCTCCTGAATGTACAGAAAGTTAAGGGCATAAAACCTCATAATAACATGAGAATTATCTGAGAGACAAAAACTAACATTTTAGCCCCTAAACTGATACATCCTGAATTCATATGCAATTCTTTAGGAATAAAATAAATGAACACAGCATTAATTCTTCCACAAAAAAACACTGACATGTTCTATTCATTGGTCCAAATGAATGACATCAGACAGCTCTGTATTGACCAGAGAGTTGATTAAGATACGACAACGTGTTAACTAGAGAAAGAGTTTAAATTAACAAATTAAATTAAGGGCTTCAATTAGAGTCTGAGCTGTTTGCCTCATATCTGCTGATAGTAATTGCTTTGTTGTGTAACACTGAATGTTAATATAATTTAGAAATGAAATTTTCTCAAGAAGGATGTTGGGATCGGTTTACATCCTTTTACATTAAAACTTACACTTACACTTAAAAATGGTGAGTCTCTGTGTGTTTTCTTAAAGAGTTTTTGTTTTTTGTGACCTAGTAACAAATATTAGAAGCTTTTATTTTCTTTCTGTCTCACAATAAAGGGTTGCAAACTTTAAAATAATTAAACTTCTGAAAGTGCATTATATAAATCTAATAACGTTTATAAGCAAAGCATTTTGTAAACGACACACTGACCATTGATGATTGTGTATAATGACAGCTGAGAGCTGCTTTTCACAAACAAACAAAAGTGACCTCTCTCATCCGCTCCAATCACATTGAGAGTGCAAGAACATATTCCACACCTTTTCAAGTCTGAGGATAAAAATCTGAGAATTTCCAAAAGAGAAACTGTTGCTTTTTCTGCCTTTGAAAATTGGCTTTTGTTTCTAACAATTCTTATCAAAGCCGTGTATTCCTTTTTATTTGTCTTTTCCTGGACTTAAAGTTATTACTGAGGCCAGATTAAAGAAGGTGCTACAATTTTCTTTGGGGTTACTGAGATCAAAGCAAAAATTCTCCTTGAAGTCTGCATGCACAGAGCTGCACGGCACTGCACTCAATTCAACGATTGTTCACAGAGCTTGAGAGCTGGTCGTTCTTTCAGCAATATCTCAATGTTAACTACTTTTAAATACAAACAGTCAACTAAACAAAGAAGGCTAAAGCTGAACAAAGAACAAAATCCATAGATCACTGTGACTCTTAAAACATGAAATGTGTTTCGTTCTTATGGTTTACTTGCAGATTAATGGTTTAAGCACATTTGTTGTACATTCGCGTTCAATAAAAATCTGTACGAAAAACTGTATTAAATTAAACACACAAGAAGGAAAACACAAATGATGAGGTTTTACGCTTTCCAGATAAAATTATCTTAATCTTACATGTCATGTTCCCTGTACAGTTTCACAATCTCAGTATTATCTCAGCCAGCTGTCTCAACAGGAACACAGATATTTCTCACCAGATTGTCTGATCATATATCTTTCACATCTAAATATTCTCACTGCATTATATTCTTAAAGCCATTTTAGGACATTTTAAAGGATATATTGAGGGACATGAAAGAGTTCCTCTCCGCCATACTCTGCAGATCTCTATACTCCATTTTAACATGTGGCAGACACAGCGGGTCTACTGCGACTAGTCCAGGAGGTCCCAGGCGGTGGTGTTGACCCAGATGCCCAGAGGTTATCTTTGAACTCGTGGTGACACTTTCCCAGGGATGCTCCATGGAATCTGGCGATGATCTTTCTAAGGATGGAGGCAGACATGGAAGTGCAGAGAAGGTTGAATGAGGTCCATATTTCAAAAGGTGCTCCAGTATCTGACTGTCATGAAGTGAAGCATTGTAGCCAAACTGGAAAGGAGACTGGTGGAGTGGGTAGGGTCTCTTTACACCCTGACCAACTGAGTTTAACTGGTTTAAGGAAGGTTTACGAACCACAAGGGACAGAGCTTCTGTCTGGTGTTCTGGACTGTTGACAGGTGTGCTCTCACAGTGTTCTGCAGATAAGGTTATTTCGTCAGAGTCTGAAAGCTGTGAGGAGGAATCTTGGGTTTGCTTTTCAGACTTTAAGTTCTCTGGACTTTGGCATGGCTGTGGCTGGGATGACTGCTTTGATACAGTCATGGAAAGGTTTTTAAACACGATGTCAACACTTTCACTTACAGTCCTGGTCAGCTCACATTTAAGAGTCTCCTGGAGGTTCTTTACCTCCCTGTCTGATGTAAAACTGCTATTGTCCACTTTCAGTTTTTCTTTGTAGCTGGCTGAGATGGTGCCAGGACTTCTATCAAGCTTTCCAACAATGCTTAAACTCAGCGGTGGCTGGTGGAAACCGTGTTCTGCTCTCCCATTGTCCCCTTCCTCATTCTCAGAGTAATTCTGGTCATACACATGGGATATTTTCTCCTGAAGCTGGTGCAGAAGGCGTTCCATGGTCTGCAGTTGCTCTTTCAGTTTGTGACACTCCTCATCTTTGCTCATCTTGGAACTGCTGTCTCTGATGTTGGGTTGTCTAGGGGACTGACTGGGTTCCTGGTGTTGGGGAAGTCTCTGTTTGCGCTTGTTCTCCTTCAGAATGTCTCGTCTGCAGCGAACAACTTCACATTCGTCTCCTTCTCCTTGTAACCTGTAGTTGGGTGAGCCTGCCATGCCACGTATAATGTTCTCCACACGTGCACGTTTTGCTTGGAGGTGCTCAGTCAACGGCCGCTCAGCATCTGCACTCAGGGTCTGACTTCCAGAAGACAGGTCATCTGTGCGGTCTTTGAAGGACATGTGGCTCTGATCTTCACGAGCAAAATCTGTCACAATAGATTCGATTGCACTTGTACCAGACACATTAGCCGTCGGCAGATATAAGAGGCTATTGTCGGGGGAAGTCAGTTTATTGTGAATAGTTTTACGCAGGAGGTGAGATATAATGGAGCCATTGTGGTAAGAAGTTAGGGCTTCGTCATACGTGCTTCTGCGTAAACTGGGTAGTAGGAGGTCGGCTTTACTGCCATCCGCACAGTTCACGCTCAGCTTGTGAGTACTTTGTTCAGACGGGCTCAGACTCATGTTCCTTCGTTGAGGCAGCTGTTGTATGTAACGATGAGCTCTGGAAATTAGTATCTGTATTACTATGGGAAGAAATAATAAATAAATAATAAATATATGGAAAAGGATTGTAGTAACATACAGATATACAACATACTTCTGCTGGTTTATTCCAGGTTACAATAGAAACATTATGATGTAGCCAAACACAAAAGATGATGTTTAATGCAGTTAATTTTTTTAGCAAAGAAAATCTGAATGTTTCTTATGTATTAAAATATTTTTCTTGAAACATTGAAGCTTTTATATATGTTATTGCATATCTTCAATGATAGGATTGCTTAAAAAAGTAATATAGTATAATATAGGAGTAATATAATAGTTCAATGAGCAAATAATAGCCAATAGTTGTGTTTATTTTAAATAAAACGTTCTTTTGGTGGTATTCATGCACATGAAAATTACAGCATCTAAAATGTATTTCTACAGAAATTACAAAGAATGACAAAACAAAGACTCACCTTTTCAATTTGATCAGTAATGCACATAAAAGCAAGTAAGTTTATGTGTGCGCGTATTTGTTATATATATGTGTGTGTGCATTTCATATTAGTATTACAATACTATTTAAAATTAAGATGAAAAATCGTTACAGAACTTACGTTAAGTTCTGTACGTTAAGTGTGTGTGTGTGTGAGAGAGAGAGAGAGAGAGAGAGTGTGTGTTTGTGTGTGTGCGCGCTCTTACCTGTTGCTCTGGAGACGCGTGACTGACAGTGTGCGCTCCGCAAGCACTTTTGATCCCACTCCAGTGTTGTGGGTGTGGCCAAACCCGCCCTTTAATCAATACACCAACCAATCAAAATATAGCGGTCTAACGTAGTGTATGAATGTCTGTACAAATAACACGTTTAGCTGCAGAGATGTGCTGACGTATTTAGACTCTGAGCTAATTTGATAAACATTTGACAAATCTAAACCATGTAGAAAAACATTTATATTTTTAGTTTATGTGTTTTGTATGTATGTTGTAATATACAAATTATAAATTATACCCTAAGATACTGCTTTGCATTTTAGATTTGCTTCTAGATTTTTACATCCTAGTTTATTTAACTGGAGCTGTATAGCTTTTTTATTTACGTATTGGTATTGTATTGGTTGTTTTATTAACAAATACTTAAAATAAAACTAGTTTGCACTACGCCGTTTTTGCTAATTCAGGGGGTGTAATAATAACGCACAAATCTGTATGTAAATCTTCTGTTCCAGATTCATACACATTATTTTAACTGATAACGCTATAATTTCTTCACTGTCTGATAAATGGATGGTTCATTCCGCAAACAAACACCCCCACCCCAGCCGGCGGACATTGGTACAACCCGCGCTGTTTCCGCTCTGTGGTGGCGGCGCTTCCTGCTGTGCTGTGAGAGCTGCGAGAACCACACAGGCGTAATGTTATCCGGTTCCCGCTGTCTCACCCGGAGCCTTGGCCGCTCCATCGGTGCCCTGCGACAGGTACGTGAGTCTAATAGCCTGAGCTTTCCGCTGAGCTGCGCGGTCACATTTTATTACGTTATTAATGGTCATAACGACGATGAGGGCAGCGGTAGGCCGCGCACAGGCCCAAGGACAGTAGGGCACGCGTATCACAGATCACCCTCACACATCAAAAATATCACACCTGAGCCTCACACATCACATGACATCATAGTCATCACATTTAACGCGGTTTGAGATCAACACTACGGCAGATGTGAGGAGTCATTCCGGGTGTTGTAACGAAAATTGACTTCCCGTGAGATTACGACTCCCCTGCTTCTTATTGTTTCATATACTGGGGCTGCTGCTACCTGATTAACACCCCCAAACACATACACACACACAGTCAGTCTTAACCACAGTATAGAGAAACGGGGGAATCGCAATTTTACGGAAAGATTCTTGATTTATTTCGATACTTCATGTCTACTCCCGCGGCCCTGACAAACGTGAAGTTTCAGTTTTGAATACTAAAGAAATGCTTTTTCATCCGTGAGTTCATTTCAGAAATGTTGTCTTCACATCAAGCTGTCATAAAATAACTGCAGGCACAGAAAACTTGTCAAGTTGTGTTTCCTATGTGATGCATGTTTTTTTCTAATGTGTCTGCTCTTTCAATTTGTTTACTTTTTGTTTTCATTCTCTTCTAAAACTTGCAAGATTCTAGGACAGGTGCTGCTCTAGGACAGAAAAAAAGTTTTCATATTAATAAGTAATAGGCCTTTTGTGATGGGCTGATATGTTATGTAGTTTTGGAAATTATATTAGTAGCTGCTTGGCAGTTGTGATTAATAGAAGATTAAATGCAGTTTATTTTTTGTCATGTGCCCTTCATCCCCCATGTAGATTTCTGATTGCTGTTTGCTCTCTGTTAACCTGTAGCCCCAGTTCAACTCTCCCATAGAGAGATCACATGTCTCACATCTGTGCCTGACTGTCACTGTTCACATGTCTTTGGCATGGCAGCTTTGTCGGTTATCTTTGTCGGCTTGCTTGACCTCACAGAGCAAGTTTCTTTATTTTAATCAGACACTGCTAAGAATGTTTCTGTGACAGGTTTTATTCATTTGTTGTTTGTCATCATGTCTGTTGTATGTGTTTAAATAGCATTTTTGTATTTCTCTCTCTCAGAGGTCAGAATCATTTTATTCTTAAGTTGGCATGTAATGATTCACTCAAATCACGATGCAATGCACGACGCTGGTTTGACGATATGATTTTTTTTTTTGACAAAATGAGATTTTTAAATAAAAATGTGTCATTTTATTATTTCTTATTCAGACAAAATGCTGCACATTTCTTCATGAAAGTAAAATGTCTCATGTCAAATAACAATACTAGAAAGCCAAAATAAAAAAATACATTATTTTTAATGTAGAATATTGTAAAGGAGACAAAACATCAATAAAAAACGTTTTCATAACAAATAACAACAATAGTATAAAATAATTAAATGACTTCGACAAGCTTTATTGACATTATGCTACATGTGTGGACATATAGTATAACGTGATCTCGCAGGACCACGGTGCTACATACAAGTTAAACATAAATATAAACATAGAAGTATAAGAAAAACAAATTAAGTGGACTATACATATACACAATTACAATCATCAATACAAATATTTGGTTCTAACTGAACTGAAATTTCTATGAATTTGTAAAAACAATGTAAAACATAATTCAGTTTGTGTCAGACTCTAAAGTCACAGATAAGAAAATGCCACTCGACGTTGAGGGCATAGCATCTCCTTCATCAGCTTTCTCCATCTGTCCACCAATCTCCACTTCAGAACTAAAATACCTGTGTAAATCCATGCGCCTCTTATTTTCACATGCACGCACACATAACCATCAGCGATTTTCTCTCCACTGCGCATGCATTCTCTATCACGTTTGATCTTGCTGCGGGAGATTTCACTTGTCACATAAGGAGAGCAATGACTGACAGGACAAGCGTCACTGATACACAGTTCACAGCGTGATCACGAATTGAAAGTGAAAGTTGAAAGCGAGCGTGCATTCAAACGATGATTTCACTACCCCACATATTGATAGTGGCTCCCCGATGCCGAAAGTTACATACAACATAATTACCTGACCAAATTTGTTTCCACCAGTTGAGTGGACAGCTATATTGTTACATTGCTGTTGTTAAGTGAAGAAGAACTTTCTGCTTGTTTAAGATGCTGTCTGATGATTTGCTCTGATCTTATCTTCAGGGTAATAGAGTTATCACTAGAGGGGCTGCGTCAGGTGAGTCAGAGCTCTGATTGACTGTACTTCGTTTAAAACAGTGTCATATCTCCTTATTCTGACTGTGCCAAACGAAAACAAACATGGTTAGATGTGCTTGTGTCTTTTTCTTCCAGGCGTATCAGCTAGTCAATGCATCACCTACAAGACAAGTCTGTAAGTATTGTCAAAGAGACACTTCAGAATTATTTGGGGAGGTGTTTCTTTGGTAATGGTGTTGTGATAATAACATGTTGTGGTTGTTTATTAATGTTTTTTGGTGTTATTTTCAGGAGGTGTGAGACCCGTTCAAGTGTCTATCAGATTAGATACTTCAAAACCACTGTAGCCCAGAGTATGTATGAGCATTATACTCGCAACACTTTCATTCCCACTGTATACTTGTACATTTGTACATTATACTTGTATATTAAGGTTTGCATAGGAAATATTATATAGGGAAGAAGTGAGTAAGATTTGTGATGTGTGAAATATTCATCTTTATTGACATACGTTTTGTGGAACTGTTGTGTAGAAGCAGTGTCACACACAGTCAGGCTGTTTATGCGGTATGGCTTCAATAAACTGCAGCAGGATTTATAGACTCACTCTACATTATGAACTATGTACTTAACCTAATAACAGCATCCAACATGTAAATATTTTGTGATCGAATTATAGGGAATGAAGTGATTACAGTAAAAACCCCAGCCTTTGCGGAGTCTGTAACAGAGGGAGATGTGAGGTGGGAGAAGGGTAAGAGATCTGCATTTATGCATTCCACATGTCTGATGTGTTTCAACTGTATTCATGGGGTTCATCTTTCCCAGGTGTTGGAGACACAGTCTCTGAGGATGAGGTCGTCTGTGAAATTGAGACCGATAAGGTCAGTGGCAAAATCTAGTGGGTATTCCAGACAATAAAGCTGAAAGCTAAAATGTTTCTTAATACCTATTTAATAATTAATGTTATAATATTATACTGTTTTATTAACCTCCATAAGCTGGTGTGACTTTACAAGTGCAGATAAGATGATGTTGATAACTCATCTGCTGCAGGACCAGAGTCGGTCTGTATACAGTCTACTCTGAGTAAGAGATTATTGTAAACAGTCAGGTGTGACATGTTTCAGTTTTACATGAATTTGAGACTCAGAAATTACAATATATTTGTAAAGTATTTGTCAATATATATACAGTACTGTGCAAAAGTTTTAGGCAGGTGTAAAAAAAAGCTGTAAACAAAGAATGCTTTCAAAAATGGAAGTGTTAAACATTTATTTTCATAAATGAACAAAATGCAATGAATGAACAAAATCAAATCAATATATGGTGTGACCACCATTTGCCTTCAAAACAGCAGCAATTCTTCTAGGTACACTTGCACATAGTTGTTGAAGGAACTCGGCTGGTAGGTTGTTCCAAACATCTTGGAGAACTAACCACAGATCTTCTGTGGATGTAGGCTTTCTCACATCCTTCTGTCTCATCATGTAATCCCAGACACACTCGATGATGTTGAGATCAGGGCCCTGTGGGGGCCATGCCATCACTTCCAGTACTTCTTGTTCTTCTTTACGCTGAAGATAGTTCTTAATGACTTTGGCTGTATGTTTGGGGTCGTTGTCCTGCTGC